>JACXGM010000918.1:49799-61838 GCA_016801145.1 Umbra pygmaea
TAGCTGTTAACCTACTGGTATTGAGGGTCTAGCTGTTAACCTACTGGTATTGAGAGACTAGCTCTATTTGGACGAGGTAATTCCCACTTACCTGCTGGCTTTGTGTTTGTGTACATGTGACTTAACTAGCTCATAAAGGGGCCGGGGACTCACAGGGAACAGACAAGGACGGTAGCACAGTACAGTTCACGTCTTCCCTCTGAACTGGACGGATTTGGGCTGGACCTGTGTTTTAAAGAATGGATTCAGACTAGGTTTGAACTTTGAAAAGATGCAATAATAATTTTTCTATCCAATAAAGACGTTGCCTGTCTGACTGACAGCAGCGTGGGCGGGGTGGTGCAATGTAGTGTAGTAATATATATATGGTAAGATGAGGTAGCTCATCCCCCCCCCTTAGAACAATGTTTAATTGCTGTAACAAAAAAGCAACATTTGGGAAAAAATTGTCTGTGGAAGCTTAGGCAAATGCACTATGAAGGGAAATAAATGTCTAGAGTTTACACTTTGATTATAAAAGTTATTAGATTAAAATGTAGTTTTTAAAGAAAATGGGGGGGCTAGTTGCCGCAATAGCAAGGCTATAAGTACCGGTACTGCCGCAGACTCACCATTCCTCTTCCTTCCTCTTCGTCCAATAAGATTGCTAGTTAGCATAACTAGCTACTACTAACCTGGCTTCTCTTATTCTTCCTACGGGGTCTAGTTACCACATAGTGGGAGGGGGCAGGTGCCAAGCACACTTATCCAATATATTACTCCTTTTATGAAAATATATTTAAAAAAATGTAACTCTAGACTGGTGTATTATTTATTTTAAGGCTTTCTAATTTGTCAATTAAAAAAATATATAGATCTAACTTAATTGAAATACAGTGAACCCTCGCTATATCGCGGTTCACCTTTCATGGTCTCGCTGCTTCGCGGATTTCCTTTGTGCATTGTGTTCTGCATTCTGATTGGCTAAACAGTCTCTCCGCTTCTTCTCTACCTGTGTGTCAATAACGTTGCGGTTTATACACGTACATAAAACAGCTTGCCAAATTTAAGTTTGCAAATTCTCTTGCAATTACAAGTTTCTCTAAAACCCATAATGTCGACAAAACGTTCTGCGTTTTTTTTCATAATCATTTTTCATTTTCTCCCGTTATAATCCAATGACTCGGGTGGTGGTGGGGCTGTGCTGATCTCCGCAATTTGAAGCCTTCAGTTCGTATTGATGATTAAAGTTATTATTTTACAGTACAGTAGTTATTTGTAAAAAAAAGTTTATACAGTACTTTTATTTGTTAAACAAATGCTTGGGCCTGTAAAAAGGTTTTGTTCTTTGGTTTCAATGTATTATGGAGTATTTCATTGTATAATAATTGTAAAAAATAAAGGTTACTACTTCGCGGATTTCGCCTATCGCGGGTTCTTTTTGGAACATAACCCCCGCGAAAAACGAGGGTTCACTGTATATCAAAAATTTCTTCAAAATATATTTTTTATACATTTACCTTAAAATCATTGTGTGGGAATATCTACAAAAGTTGTCATTAGACAAAGTACAATTTGTGCATGATCAGTGCCAGTCACAGAAAGTGTTGGGGGACAAATTTGGTGACATGGCCATTTTCCCCTGGGGACTAACCCCATCTTACCCTATATATTAAACGTTCAGTATACTCGATGTGGCTGACCTGGCACGCGACAATGGGACGTCATGGAAGCGCCGTAACTATTTATACTCCTGCGTGGTGCTCGCGACACTAGTTGCAGTCTTCTCCTGAACAGAGGTGTCGAAACTGAGAAAAGGCTACCGACTTTGCTATTTCTAGACTAGAAGAAGAAGAAAAAGGTAAACGATGACAGAACTGGCTAATGTTAACAGTGGCTAAGATGATGTTAACTGTGTTGTTATGAACCATTTACTGTTTTATTTACTATTTACTGTGTCCTCGAACTCGTCCATGCTTCCTGTTTCGTCTTTGTCACGTGGAGCTGAAAAAAGAGTGCTCTAAATTTGGGCTGTGCAATATATTGATATTATATCGATATCGTGATATTAGACGGATTATTGTCTTAGATTTTGGATATCGTGATATCGTGATATGACAAAATAGTTATTTTCCTGGTTTTAAAGGCTGGATTACAGTAAAGTGATGTAATTTTCTGAACTTACCAGACTGTTCTAGCTTTTCTATTATTTGCCTTTACCCCACTTCTAATATACACATCAATGATGATCATTTATCAAAAATCTCAATGTGTAAATGTTTATTTGTAAGCACCAATTATCAACCTTAAAATATCGCAGCAGTAGGGCTGGGCGATAATTCAATATTTATCGTTATCGAGTTTTTGAAAATAATATAGAGAAGAATATCCCATATCGACATATCGCGATTACAGCTGGTTTTGTTCTGAAACAAAGATACATCAACAAATGAGGAGTATTTCAAATTTCTTGTAGTTCAGTTTTACCGGAAACTTCTGAATAGAAATATAACAAGGTCAATCAATATTTTTTGTATGTATTGTTTTTATTTATTTATACAGCAGACTATACACTTTGATTTAATCAAGTCACAGCAGGTCCTTTCAATATAAATCGTTAGGCATATCGTATCGAAAAAATATCTATTTTATATCGTGATATAATTTTTTGGACATATCGCCCAGCCCTACGCTGCAGTATCGATATTGAGGTATTTGGTCAACAATATCGTGATATTCGATTTTTTCCATAACGCCCAGCTCTACTTTAAATCCTTGCGCACCAGCGAAATCTACGCCACTTTGACATCACATTGGCATGTGCCAGGTTGATAACGGCAAGTATACTGAGGCCTTTAGACAGCTGCTTTAGCAATCCAGGTAGTATATTTTATGGCCTGGAAGGCTGAAGCAGCTATTTATTTGCAGTTCTAAAATAGTTTTTAACTTGTTGTTACATAGACTTAAAATTTGAAATTCCACCACTGTAAAAGGAAAATTACAAAAAATTGAATATAGTATTTAAAAACGTTAACATATATGATTTATGTCATACAATGTTTTGTCTGTCAATGCTTCCGAGTACATTTCAGCCCCTTCTGTATCAGTTTGCACTTGAAATACCACAAAGCCTCTGACTTACTTATCCATTTTATTGTAACACTTAGTCATTCGAGAGTTATAGCACCTACCTAGCTCAGAAATAGTAGAGACTGAGCAATATTCTGTGACCCATAATATTTTTAATTTCAAGTATATGCACAAACAAACGAGACGCTATCGGATACTAATCGGCTGCAACCAATGCTACACCCAGCAGTGTCTGCATTTCCCCATGACAATGCCTTCATCTATGTAGAGACTACTGTTTGCACACTGTTTTTATGGGTCTAATCACAGATTTCTCATCTACTGACCTTATGTTTTCAAATATTTTTTTAATGAGTGAATTTCAATTGTGAATTGAAATTTCACAATAACTAGAAACAAATGCATATTATGGACAAAATAATATGTATTTTCAGAAATTGGTTATACAGGACAAATGAATGGAATGTTAGTGCAGCTTTAAGTTAGAGTGTTTTATAATATATTAGTTTCCAGTTATTGTGAAATTTCAATTTAGCTTTTCTACTACTGTCTGTATTATTTAAGTTGATATTTACTAGGGTTGGGCATGAATATTCGACGATCAATAATTGATCATTAAGAATTTCGTCATTTACATTAATTTGTTTTCGATTAAACTAATGCAGGTTGCGTTGCATAGTGTGAGTCCTTGGGGAGCACTATACCACTCAATGATTTTTTATTTAACCTTTATTTAACCAGGTAAGTTGACTAAGAACAATTTCTTATTTACAGCAACGACCTGGGAGCAATTAGGGTGAAGTGTCTTGCCCAAGGACACAATGATATTTGGCTCAGTCGGGAATCAACCTGGCAACCTTCTGACTACAAGTCTGACTCCCTAACCACTGAGCCATCTGTGCCCCAAATGTGAGGCTGGCTTTGAAGCAGAACTTCAGAACTTTCTAAGGGAGACTCCCCCACCCCTGGATTGTACCCCTACAGACTGGTGGAAAGAGAATGGAATAAGGTTCCCTGGGCTGGCCAAGTTAGCGCGGAGGTACCTGTGCATCCCGGCAATAACAGTCCCCTCAGAGCGGATGTTTTTGGCGGCTGGACTGATGGTCACCAGGTTGCGGTCGCATCTGACCCCCAATCATGTCAACATGCTTTCCTTTGTCAACAAAAATCAGTAGACTGGTGCAGAAGTTGTGAGTTACTAGTTATTTTTTATGAGGCTTTTTTAAATAGCCTAATTAATTGTTAGGTAGGCTAATCCCTCTTTTTCGACTTCGTTCCTTGGATAGTTTTGAGTTACATTTTGACAAAACCTGTCAGATCTGAATGTTATTATGTTTTTGGTTAAGTTATTGTTTAACATGATTCTTTTTTCTTATTTTGGAACAAACAAGGGTCTCTGTTTAAGGATGCCAGCTCGCAGCTGCAGGTTCCGCTGCTTTAGAGCGCTGCACCGCATATGTCTTCCAGTTTAGCCTAACCGAACGTCCAGTTTAACTGCCACAAGTTGTTCTTGTAATAAAGCTCTCATCAAGGAAAACATGCTGTATTTCTGTATTTTCATTGCATTCGTAATTTATAAAAAGTTTAATGAATAATTAATTTTAATATAAAAATATTGATGATTAATCAATAGTCGATTATTAATTTAATTGAATCCCAATCCCTAATATTTACATTGATATTTTCAACCCCTGGATCCAATCTGCTAGTTCCCAACATTTACTATTTCTAAAACATAGTTTTTGTATTTTTTGATAAATGTACGTAGTGCAGGTTTAACCTGTTAGAAATCACCCCCTGATTGTCAAATTCTGCCTAAAAAAACATACCCAAAGTTAACCTCTTGTTACACTGGACCTGAAGCAAGTACATATACATGTGTTTTTTTTTTTTAAAGGAAAGACTTGAATAAATGTGAATATGGCCAAAGATGAAATAAAGAAAATGCATAATTATTTTCTGTTTATTTTTTTCTACATCCTTTTGAAAAACAACTACAAAGCCATATACTGGTATTAAGATAGGGTCCTCGAAACACTTTTAATTATGTCTAAAATGTTAGAATGATAGAGTGAACTGCCAATAAGCTATTTGAAAAAAGTATATTTTAACAAAAAAAGCATTGTGATGACGATTACATCCGGGTCGTGAGACAGAACAACAAATCTCTTATGTAAAGATTTTTTTTCTGGATACATCCGGTAACGTTCTGGTCATGAAATTGTCATTTTCTCATAACAAGATGGATTTTACCTGGGAAAACTACGCTTTATGTCATTACTAGGACTCTTTTGATGATAAAAAATAAAGATTTTCGACTGTGAGTACTATTTTTGTTTGTTGTTATTAGCTCAGTTTGTTTTGTTTTTGCTAAGTAGCTGCTAGCAAGCTAATGGCTTTGTTTACTTGGCACGTACCTTAGTTTATGAGTTGTAATGTTTTCGTTGTCATAGCTATTGTAAAACGGAGACATTTGCTAAATCTGTGGGATTTGATTCTAAGCTTTCTATACATATCAGACATGAATATACAAACCAAAAATTGCAGTTGTGAGAAGTGATTATAATCCACCTTCTATTTTATTTAAGGGACATGTGTACAAGCCACGTACCTCATAGCTATTGTAAAACAGAGACATTTGTGTTCCTAAGCTTTGTAAAGTTATGAGACAAGTATTCCGGTATATAAACAAAAAATTTGATTTGTGAACTTTTTTATTTTGGCAAAATCTCCCGCGGGCGGGATACTGAGCCCTAAGTGGTTTAAGTAATTAATTATTTTTTTATCAGCTTAATTTATGAATAAAATAATAATGGACCAGTTAATCAGTTATCCAAATGGTTGTTATGTGTATTTTACAAGTAAGGCTATGGTCCAATATACCTTGTGTGGATAGTCCTAGTACCCTGAGGTGTCGTTGTGCCCAGGTTGGGAGTCACTGCTCTAGGACATGCCACCAGGAGAGGACCATCCCATAAGATGTAAGCCAGAGAACCTCATGCTACTCAATGTGCTTGACACCCCTAAGGCTTCAGCAGGAACACAACAGGGGTCTGTTTGGTAACAGAGTCATTCTTGGTTAGCTACGCAGACAGACCCTGGCCCACGCAAACTAATGCAGCCCCTGGCCTGGACAGTACCTCCCTGTGCTGGAGAGAGCAATGCTTATTACTGCCAGTGTTATAATTATTATATCTGAGTAAAAGTAAAAATAGATACCTTAAAAGGAAGGCATTTTAGGATATTTAGTCTATTTGTTCTTTAGACTCCAATGTCTGCAGATTATCAAATTTTCTCTCCATACCCACTTCCTTCACTTAAGTCTGGTTTCAGTCTGTGCTGTGTACAAATCACAGATAGGCCTAATCACCACTTATACAATGGATTCAAAATGACTTATGACTTTTCGGGGGTCCGTTTAAAATGTCATGAATTTATTTAATGGTTAAATACATTGGTCGGGTACCCCCCAACCTAAAAACAAAATTCTTATGTCCTACTGACATGGAGGGTGCCAGGCCCCCCTCATTTCGAACCCTGCTTATACAGTTGTATTCAAAAGTTTGGGCACTTTTGAAAAAACTGTTTTACAATTAATTTTTCCGTGGATGCAATTTCACCTGACCTCTACATAATACAAAGTGAAACAGACAACTTTCTGTAACATTTAATACGGGATTATGATTGATTTGTGTTCATTAAAGGTTGAAAATAATTAACAAAACACATGCAGAGGTTTGGCCAGGCTTTTGTACCATTCTTAATTTCTTCTTAAAAATATGAATAATAAGGAGAGGTTTATTAACAAGTTAGGGCTTCAAAACCTTTACCTTTTGCTCTGAACTAAATCCATACCCTCTTATCTGCCAGGTTGTGGTGGTTGTTCTGCCTGTTTTCAACAACCATGGACTCTAAGCAGATGTCTGATTTGAAATGAAGGATAATTTAGTTTTTCAAAACGGGAGAACGCTATAGAAACTCTGAAATCTTCCAGCTGCCAATTTCAACTGTTGAAAACATTGTTAAGAAATTTTAAAGTTGAGTGGAACAGTTAAAAGTCAAAGCAAGATCTTGAAGTCCAGGAACCATTTCACACAGACTTCCTGTGTGAAATACAACTGTTTCCAACGTTCAGATAATTACATTTTAGGTAGCCGGCCACATTTAAGGTGAAAGGCTCTGACTAGCAAACGTCTTATTACCACATCCACAGCCTACTCGCAAATTTAGCATCCTTAATTAATAGAAAGCAAGGTAGTCATTTTTGATAACGATGTATAGACAACCTTATTTTCTACTGTTAATAATTTAAATTAGATGACGCTTATTTATCTGCAAATTCAAAAGCTATGAATCTATTTTTCTATAATATAATAATTTGTTCTAATGATGATAATTTAATATGAAACAATAGCAGCAGTTGTGATTTTGGGAATAATAGTGCTGCTGAGGTTTATTGATTACACATGCACTGTGTTTTCATCAGCTGATCATCACACTGACAGCAGCAACATGTTGCAAATGATCTGTCAGATTTTGAGGTTGAACGTGTGAAAACATTCTTTCGCGAGCTACTCATTAATGCTCTGCAAAATAGTAACTCTCGAGTAACCTGTTGTTTAACCAGTAGCCTACATCCCTGGGATCCATATCTGGGAAGTTTTGAGCATGTTTTTAAAATCGCTCTTTTATAAAAGATCACTTGTATACATTTCAAATTATTTTGTTTGAAATATTGAAAACTAAAACCCTGCACTTTTCTTAATCACAGATTCTTCATTTGCTGTGGAGTTTCTTCCACAACATTATTCGTCACACAAACTTTCTGCTTCACTGGCTCCTCCATGGACTCAGGCGGATCCCACGTGTGTTTTGCTTACATGACCGGGCAATTCACAGGGCTTATTTTCATGGTCTGCAGTTGCGACTTTCCAACCAAAGCAAGGTTATTCTCATTCAGTGCAGCTGGTGAAATGACACTGTATTTTGTAAATAATTACATTTAACATAAACATTAAAATACCGGTTCACAAGGTATAGTAAAAATCCAAACCGGTATATAAAATAATATGGGTATATAGCTTTTAAAGGTATACGGCCCAGCCCTAGATACCCCTGTAATTGGCACACACTCTCTGGTCCCCCTTTTTGAACAGGGGAACCACCACCCCAGTCTGCCACTCCTTTGGCACTGTCCCAGACTCCCACACAATGTTGAAGAGACGTGTCAAACAAGACAGCCCCCCCCCCCCCCAAAGCTTCCAGTTTTTGGACATATCTCATCAGTCCCCTGGGCTTTGCCACTGTGGAGTTTGACTACCTCAGTGACCTCCACCAGAGAAATTGACGATGACCCTCCATCAGCCTCCAGCTCTGCCTCTATAATAGATTCAGGATTCAGGGGTTTCTCAAATGCTCCTTCCACTGCCCAATTACCTCCCCAGTTAAGGTCAACAGAGTCCCATCCTTGCTGTACACAGCTTGAATTGTTCCCAGTTTCCCACTTCTGAGGTGACAAACAGTTTTCCAGAAGCTCGATAGCCTCTCCAAACATCTCCCGCACCTGCTGCTTTGCCTCTGACACGGCAGAGGCAGCAGCCCTTCGGTACTAAGGTACCAGTATATACAAATAAATAGTTCATATTTTTCCGTTATATTTCTAACTAAAACTCGCTATAACAGTTTGGAAACTGAAACAACTGGATAATAAACTTTACTTTTAAAACTAATTGAAATAAAAACGAATAAGACAACTAATAACCCTGCTGTAAATATAGCTTTTGTTTTTTTTCAATGAATTAATTTGACTGAATTATTTATACAGCTCTTGAAAAAATGTAGACACATTTAACTTATGTTCTTTGCATAGTCTGGCTCTGATGACACTGCATCTTTTTTGTTACTTTGACCAGTTGTCATTTTCTGCTTAAATTCTCTGAATGACAATATTTTTATTTGGGAGAAATGTTGTCAGATGTTTATGGAATAAAACAAAAGTGTTAAAATTTTACCCAAACACATACTTATATCAATAGAAAAACCAGAGACACCACTGATTTTGCAATGGTCTCTTAATTTTTTCCAGAGCTGTATACTGTATATATAAAAATAAAATAAAATCAATAATAAAGAAAACCTGTGAAATTGGCTCTGCCGGTACAAATGAATTAAAATCCTAAAGGATCATTAGTATTAAATTTAACATCCGAAGGCTGTCAAATACTGAGAGAAGAGAAAAACAAGATACATTTTCACCTTGACTTACTGAAGAACAAAGCCAACATGTCACACAAACACACACACGGAACAAACAAGCTTTCAGGAATAGTAAGTTGGCATCCTGTCATAGCCTAGCAGCTGTGCCTGGTGAAATGTCACCCAGAGCTGCTTTGGTTGGACTGGACAGCGTCTGCCACCTTGCTGGCCATTTCTTGACGGGATGGGTTTTAATGTCACGTCAGTGTCACCCTGTCTTCCACAGTGCCACAGCACAGAAGGTGAATATGCAGTAACACAGTTCTGCTGCCCATCACATCAGACAGCCACAATATGCATGAAAACGTTCAGTTTTAGCGGACACTCCAACCTGATCGCTGCTCACAAGTATTGTTATTGCACCATTTACATTTTTTTATGCAGTTACAGGAAATTGCACTGACTAATGTTTAAATTATTCCAGTGAATATTTAATGGCAGGTGTTACAAGCAGGCATTTTGTATTTTGCTTTCTAATAGCACTTGCAGGTGGTTGGTTGTGTGGTGATGGTATCATGCCCATTCCCACAGGAAAGTCCCTGTAATGATGTACTGTACTATTTTGACTGTAGTCAATGTTTCAAGAGCATGGTTTAGATCTAGCTTGACAGACAGCGGAGAACATTCATGCCGATCTTGTCTTAACCCTACTATGTCTGGTTCGGGATGGATAAGTCATCCATTATGTGGCTATAAGACACATTTTTGGTTCCATTTTTCTGCCAGACATGGCAAAGTAAAGAAAGTCCAGCCAGTCTAAGCTACAGAACTGCCAAATTCCTAACCTTGGTGTGTGCTGTTCCCTTATGCCAGACAGACCCACTCAGTCAAATGTCTTAACACTCCATTAGACGGTTAATGCAGGGCAGCGGATTGTCTCAACTGTTTACGTCACCTATTATGTTATCTCTTCAACAAGGCTTAAAACCAAACATAACATCAGGGACTAGGCCAGTCATTTGCTGTATTCCAAGCCCCTCAGTGCTCCCTTCAAAATTGATGAAATTGTGTTTGGCTTACATATTATTGTGCATTTATGAGACTTGCACAGTACAATAAAATAATTCATGTGTCCCTCCTTTGATTTCTGAACATACTTGTTCTTCTTAGCAATGATACTCCTATTAAGCAGCAATTACCATTGAAAATGTGTACATTTGTCTGAAATACGTTTACAACACAAGTTATTTTTTCTTTCTACATTCGAAAATCAAGCTTTTGGTCCTTTTGTCTGTCTTCACCCACTTTTATGTGCTTTCATCACTGTTTCATTGTCTTCAAACATTTGACGCTCTCTAAACCATGTAAACGTTGACGCTCTCTAAACCATGTAAACGTTTGATGCTCTCTAAACCATGTAAACGTTGATGCTCTCTAAACCATGTAAACGTTTGATGCTCTCTAAACCATGTAAACGTTGACGCTCTCTAAACCATGCAAACGTTTGATGCTCTCTAAACCATGCAAACGTTTGATGCTCTCTAAACCATGTAAACGTTGACGCTCTCTAAACCATGCAAACGTTTGATGCTCTCTAAACCATGTAAACGTTGATGCTCTCTAAACCATGTAAACGTTGACGCTCTCTAAACCATGTAAACGTTTGATGCTCTCTAAACCAAGTAAACGTTGATGCTCTCTAAACCATGTAAACGTTTGATGCTCTCTAAACCATGTAAACGTTGACGCTCTCTAAACCATGTAAACGTTGACGCTCTCTAAACCATGTAAATGTTGACGCTCTCTAAACCATGTAAACGTTTGATGGTCTCTAAACCATGTAAACGTTGATGCTCTCTAAACCAGGTAAACGTTGACGCTCTCTAAACCATGTAAACATTTGACGCTCTCTAAACCATGTAAACGTTGACGCAAATGTTACCACTTTTTCAAATTAAAAACCACACTCTAGAAATATTAATTTTTTAAAACGTCCCCCAATGTTGAGCAAATATCGTGACTAGATTTGACTCTTTCATAACTTTCATAAAGAAAATAGCTCAAAGTTTATCCTGGTCTACTTCGCGAAACCACTACACTACAAAACACTACACTATAATGGTGACAAACGCTGCTGAGATAAGCTGGCCTGACAGCAAAGCTGTCATTTCAGCAGTGTGAAACAGCACCTGGCCATCAGCGGTACCTTGCCAGGCAGCAAAACAGTCCATTCAGCCTTATTAATGCCTTTTAAAATAATAGCTCATATGGTAAATTTGCTTAAATAAATATGTTTTATACTAACTACTGTTGTAGGCTGGACGGCTGTTAGTTCAATTGTGGTTGTTGGCCGAGCAATGCGTTCACCTCCATTTGGGTGTACTGGCAAAAAAAGATTTGCTTGGAAAGATGTGCTTTGGAGGATATGTGACTGCCCTTGATTTGCTCCAATGCTGCAGTGAGTCAGGGTGATGAATTGTACAGGAAGACTTTAGATTTTCATTTAGGAGATCCTGTAGGTCTGAGTGGTAGAAAAAGGAAGAAATGGACAGTAATTTGGTTACGGTATCATTCATGCATATCCTCAGCTATCCTCAACATTTCATGACTTAAGAGAATAGAGAACCCAGTAAGCTATTCTAGCTACATTGAGCTTGGTACCCTTATCCTGCACTCTTCGTCGTGTGTGTGTGTGTGTGTGTGTGTGTGTGTGTGTGTGTGTGTGTGTGTGTGTGTGTGTGTGTGTGTGTGTGTGTGTGTGTGTGTGTGTGTGTG
>JACXGM010000919.1:5239-61686 GCA_016801145.1 Umbra pygmaea
CCTGCACATGAAGTAGGCCTGCACATGAAGTAGGCCTGCACATGAAGTAGGCCTGCACATGAAGTAGGCCTGCACATGAAGTAGGCCTGCACATGAAGTAGGCCTGCACATGAAGTAGGCCTGCACATGAAGTAGGCCTGCACATGAAGTAGGCCTGCACATGAAGTAGGCCTGCACAGTTGGGGATAAATATGAATCACCATGTTTTTGCTGAGAATTGATATCACGATTCTCTGCCATATTTTTCTTTTCACGAAGTGTAATGTTTATTGCACATGTAAACCATGACAAAACAAATTGGCAGTACCCAAACATAGATTTTTATTTTGGCACCTATAGCACATTGCACATAACCACAAGCCTGTAAACATAGAGGCTTCAATGAATAATGAAAACAAAGTACATACTTGCCATTTACGTATGGTAGGCTACCAAAAATAATGACATACAATACAGTGAACTAAATTTAACCCTGATACAGGCTATATCTGAACTCCTTGAACATGTCTGTCTGTACAAAAATATACTTTTGTTTTTTAATTAGAATCAAAATCATTTAAAATTAATCGGGAACAGGGGTGAATTGAGATTGTGATTTTATAACGGTTTATCATGCAGGCCTACACTGAAGCATGTTAGCTAATATTTGTTTATTTTCTTCTGTTATCTGCGTTAGAATATGCAGATTAATAGACAGGAAGGTCCAGGAGTCTATTCTTCTGCTTTACAAATACTGCTCCAGCATTAGTTCTCTTTCAATTGAAAGCAAGAAATACCTTACAAATATATATGCTGTTTGGGTGAGGTGGTTCTTCCGGCCAAGTTCATGGTGTCAAAAACCTTATGTGATTATAACAGACAAATTACTGGTCATCTTGGTAAGGAGCGTCTGCAAATCAGTTCTGTGTTCACAAATATAAACTAATTGTTTTCTGAACACCCACGCAACCAGACTGAGCATTTCAAGGACCAGTGATGGCTCATGTAAGTCTGTTAAGAAAAAGAAAAGGAAAATGCACAGATTCTCTGGTTTTGCTTACCTTTTACTTTTCCCAACTACACACCACAGCAAGAGATGGCAGGAATTTGCGCTGGCTGTACTTTCTCTGTGTTCTTAAGGTTTATATTACTGTAGTAGTAATTGCAGTGAATGGCCTATATCCTTTCACATAGCCTAAAATGGATGACTAAATAGTGATAACTAAAAGGATACTTAATTCAATATCAGAGCTGGCAAGGTGAAAAAAATTAATTGGTTTGTCTTTTAGCACTTTGATTTTGCATATTGTGTTACAACTGCAGAATTAAGCATTTAAAGCCAAAAACGTATGGTATGTAATATGTAAGTACTATTTCTGTAGTAATAAGTATACATTGGTGTTAAGTTGGACCCACTTATTTCATACATGATTGAAAATAACATTTAATACACTTGAAATATACTCCCAATTTATGCATTTGAAATAAACTATCAATATATTTGTGTGTCAAATGCTATTTTCAGAAAATTCTAATTAGAATACTAAACTATACATACATACATGCATGCATACACGCATACAAGCACGCACGCAAGCACACACGCACGCACACACGCACGCAAGCACACACGCAAGCACACATGCAAGCAAGCAAGCAAGCACGCAAGCACGCATGCAAGCATGCACGCATGCAAGCATGCACGCACACACACATACATACATACATACATACATACATGCACGCACACATACATACATACATACATACATGCACGCACACATACATACATGCACTCACACATGCATACATACATACATACATACATACATACATACATACATACATACATACATACATACATACATACATACATACATACATACATACATACATACATGCACGCACACACACACATACATGCATGCATACATACATGCACACACATACATACATACATACATGCACGCACACATACATACATTTAATTATGCATACATGCATACATCCAATGTAACACACATTTAATTTTGTAATGTAATCCTTTTTTGTTATACTATCTAGTGTACGAAATTAACCTTTTAATGGTTCCAAATTTCTACACTTTCACTATACTGCTTTTTTCCTGTCGTAAAACTATACATCAAATTAACATGTTGATCCTGGTAACGGAGTAAGGAAATTAATTTTAGTCTGTTAAGGTGCTGTCTGTATCTGTGACATAATAGTTGGTCATATTTCAAATGATCAAAACATGCATCCAATTCTAACTGAAATCCTAAATGTACTTTGGAAATGCTGCATGCCAATGATTTTTGTTTCTGTAGCTGTTGTTTCTGGCGTACCATTTCTGGCGTACCATTGATCCACAAGAAGCAGAGGTGAATCAGAACATTATAGATATTATCTATATTTACATTTTAATCAGTTAGCAGATGCTCTAATCCAGAGCACCATACAGTAAGTACAGAGACCTTCCTCCTGGAGCAACTTAAAGTGCCTTGCCCAAGGACACATGCACATGTATAGAAATGTATTCTGTGAGCAAGTGTTTTATTTAGCCTTCAGCAGTCTCTGCAACAATGGGTAAGTTATTATATTATGGCAGTAAAATTAGTTGACATGTAAAATAAATCCTTCAACTGTGATTTTTACCTTTCATTGTGAATATAAGAAGGTTTTAAAATATATTTTTTTCTGAGTGTGTGTATATAATTGTGCATCTGCTTCTTCTTAGCAAATCTATCACTTACTAGGAATAGGCTGGCAGTGTATACGTATGCTGCTCCTAGCAACCCTTGCTTTACAGATGGACCCTTTTTTTCTGTATAGCATGTTTCATTAAACTGTGAGTTGTTAAACTATTCCTCACATTACAGTGCTGTGATGGCGTTTGTTGAATCTAGTCCTTGTGAGACGGAAATTGTCATTTACAATGTTTAACGGACAACAGAAGGAATATTCTACATTTTAACATGCAGGGAGCAACTAACGTCATTTTGTCACATTTAAATGTGTTCAATACTGTTACAAGACACAGTAATTGGACAAAATGTTCCTCAACTCCTGCCAGTTCACTTCTCTGGACACTGGGTGAAGTCCACAAATATTTTTGAGGGGTCTCACTTGGGGGGGAAAACAAAGACCTAAACACTCCTTTGACCAGTTTGCTGAAAGTATGTCTTAAGCTTGTTTGAAAACATACAATGGCGCTCTGTACCACTGAGTCAGGCCATTACTATGAGTGAGTAGTAGCCAACACTTTTATAGACAACCAACACCACTGATGGCGAGGAGAGGAATAGTAAGAACTTGTTACATTGTGTATTGAATGTGCAAGAGGTGGACAAAATAATCAAAAAAACATACAAAAACACTATTAGTTTGAAGTCAGTAAAGGCCTTTTTACATTTGGAGAGATACGGATAGCTTCCATCAACATTTTCAGAATCTGTATCTATCGTAGTGTAAAAGGCCTCTAAGTCAATATTGCAAACGAAGCCGCAGAGGTTACATTAGTTTGATTGCCAATTAGCAGGACATTAAATGTCAGCTTTAAGAGGTTTGACAATTAGCAGTTTGATATTGATTCTTTCAAAGAAATGTGAGCAACTAACAGAGTTCCCGAAGAGATCAAAATTAAATGTCAAAGGAAAGTCTCAAAAATCCTATGGACAAATTGGATCATCAAAGAGTAACAGTTGAAGGGGCCGGACAGGGATAGATGGACTTTTAACAGGACAGTTGTTCAATTCAGAAACCTCTTGTATCAAAGGCTGTGTATGACTTGAAGTAAGGATCACAACCTGGACCTGGATCAATATATTGTCAGGAATTTTGATTATTTTGTTGATCTCCTGTATATGCAATGAATTAGAAATAACAGCCATATATTGCCTAGCCACTATGCTAAATCAAACTTCCTACATGAAATTGATCATTGTTAAAAGTAGCATGCCTCTGATATGAACCATTTCAGCTGTAGCCTTTTGGTGCGAAAAGCCTGGTTTTGATGTCAAATTGCATTCAACAGTTCTTAAACTGGATGCCGATAGCCAAATTTCAATATGAGATTATAAGATCCCTGCCAGTTTCCATTCCTTGAGGATAATGAAGTACATGGTTTCATTTGTAAAGCTTTCTATATTTGGAAGCTCAGGTTGACCATCGCATGGGATTGCACTGGCTTTTTCTGTAACAATAAGGTGAATATAGAAGGCTTCATTTCGATGTAACCCAGGCTTATGTTTTTCATGGGGCAGGTCCTGAACTTAAACCCCAGTGCAAGACTGATTTAAGCAGACCTATTTCAGATTTGGCTGCATAGTAAATTCAAGTATTAGGCTTCAGATTTTGTTTTTAATCACAATCAGCTTGTCTGGAGATGCAAATATGTTCTACACCTGAGCAGTCCAACAGTTTCTGTCAACTACCTTTTGACATGTTCATTGTTGTACATTTCCTTTGCTTTAAGAAATAGCTCTTCAAAGAGAAAGTATGTATTTCATGGTTTCAAATGTTTGCATGTTGATTTTGCTGTCATGGATTGCAGTGATGAATGAAATATCTTTGTGATTGATATCAATGTGGATTTATGACATGCATGTTGTCTGTGATTGATATGGCTTGGCAAGGCCATATTTCAAATACTTTGTGCTCTTACGGTTGTCAATTTACTGCATCTGCTGATGCAAAACAAAAGCTGATAATGATGCTGGGTCTGAATTAAGAATGATATTCTACCTGTTCACTGAGGATGCTTACATTTACCTGCTGTTTGCTTATGTTTTTGCTTCCATTTCCTATTCTTTTGTTACAGTCTAGAATTGATTTAAATTGCATTCCGTCAGGATTGGCTTGGATATCCTGTGCAACTGTTTAACGAAGCACCACTTATTTTTACAGGTAAGCTTGTAAATTTGACCTGAACATAGGCCAATTTAGTCCTAACCTCACAATCTCCTGTGAGAAGTGCTACCAGTAATTATTAGCTTTGTCCGGCTATATTCATTGAATTTATGGTTTCCCCCTTGGCTCATGTTTTTATTCTGGAATGGCGAGTCAATAATGAAATATCAATGTATGTGTGATATCGAGGGAGGACATGGTATGTTTTTGCGTTATTTTTAGGTAAAAATACCACTATTTGTAAACCCCTGGAGTAAATGTCTACACTTCAAGATCGTACGTTCTTCTGTTGACATTTCTCTCTGCTTGCTTTTAATAGGATTTTTGGTCATTGCCTTCTCTGAATAATGTTTGGCCTAGGCAAATGGTCTTGCACTTATGTTTCATATTGTTGGTGTCATGTGATCATTTCGTTAGGTTAAGAACTTTAAATGTGTTATGAATGGTGTTTTGTACTAAGATGAGTGTCATCCAGTGGCTTATAAGATACTGCTTTGCAGTTGTAAAATTTGTAAGTCTATACAGGTTGTGTAAATGTATTTGCTCTCCAAATTTACTGAAGTTAGCTGTATCAAAAAATGGAAGATATATTCACAAATGGGTTGTGGCGGGTGAAATGGTGGTGAACCGATTGGTGATGCGCGCATTACATCAAATATTAAGCAAATCTCCATTGATGTTTGTTGTGTTTTTAAAATACAAATACAGATTATCCAGAAGGAAGGGATGATACAGTGTTTGAGATAGGACTGTGGGGAGACTAATTGAATGCATTTCATAATGAATGAATGCTATAATGTTGTTGTTTTGTTATTTGTTTTATTAAAACTATTTTGGCGCTCCGGCCAATGTGGAGAAGCATGGTAGCAAAAGCTTGCACTGGCTACAAAAGAACATTCTGAAATCCTGATGACAAATCTTATTTGCTAAATTTGAGACTGTTTTTGAAATTATTAGAACATGCAGCTGTTTTTAGTTAAGTTAATTCCTGGATTCATTAAGCTACTAACTTCAGTTCTTGTACACGTGCCTCAAATAAAATAGGAGGTTTATTAAAATCACTGCTTAAAACGGCAATTTTTAAGTAATATATATGTGTAATATCTTTACAAAGCTTAAAACCTCAGGAATCTAGCAAATGTCTGAGTTTTACAATAGGTATAACAACCATAACGTAACACAGCATAATGTGAGCTTTGTGCCTAGTAAGCAATGATGTCCTTTTTTTCGCCTCATTGAAACTACAATGTGGATTACAATCAAAGCTCACAAATGCAATTTTTAGGTTATATGTACAAGTCTTTTCACATCTTAAAAATTCAGGAATTTAGCAAATGTCTCAGTTTTACAATAGCTATAACCACCATAACATAACACTGCATAATTTGAGCTATGTCCCTGGTGAACACAGCCATTAGTCTGCTATCAGCAACAGAGGAAATAACATAGTTTACAAAAAATAGTACTTACAGTGAAAAATCTTTATTCGTCATCAAAGAGTCACAGTAATGACAGAGCATAGTTTTCCCAGGTAAAATCCATCTTGATATGTGGAAATGACTATTTCATTACCGTCCATGTAAAGCATCTATTCTGAAACTAACCACAGGCGCGTTTTTCATAAATCATAGGTCACCCTTCAGAAACAACGACGCATTTGAAGCATACCGCTACCCTCTCCGATTTCATCATATTCAAAATCCTTATGAAACAGATGTTAAAAATGAGAGATTTTAACCACACCAGAGAGAGTTTATAAAACATGTGTGGCGGCCTGGGGAAACTCTTCTCATGGTGAAAATGTGGCATTCTGGGCTGAATATATCTTTGAAAACTACAAACTCTCCTGAATACAAATCTTTATCACAACTGAAGTTACATCATTTTAAAGTTGACATGTGTCAAAACGTGATAAGGGAGAACTGCATTCAAAGATTTCATTCTAATTCTATTGTGATGCAGGAGGGAACCACCGACAATCCGCTTGACTGTTTCAAACAGATTATCTATCTATGAACTATTTTTTTTAAATTACCTGCAGATATTGGTTGCATTCAATTAAAACTACTAAAACAAATTATTATGCTAAAAACTAATGTATTTAAATAAATTGAAGAAGTGTCCAAAAAATGTCAAGGTTCAAAATTAACTTTTTCATCCACAAGCCAAATGGATAGTGAATGTTAAAATTTTACCAGTCACTCAATATATAACTAATGTTTTTTTGGCTGGTGAGTTAAGCTAATCTACCAGCCACCTGCATATTTTACCAGCATTTGGCTGGTAAATGGTGCTAATTTTGAACCCTGATTGCGATTACCGACAGTTAAGAGAGGATAAAATACTTTTTCAGTTTCAAGACAGGATATCTAGCTGATACTGTAAAAAATGAATTCAGTCCAATTACAAATGGATAGCCTAAATTAAAACTTTTTAATGCATTGTTATGTTAGTAGCCTAATTCAGCAAGTTTAGTAGAGTTGTGTGCTATCGTACAGGTTTTATCCTCTACACTGGAGGTATGGAGAGCATCGCCAATGTGGAGTTGGCTGTCAATTGATTCGTAATTGATTAATTGTGTAGTAATCTATTAATACAGCTAAATCAGCTGTTGGCAACAGTGACCATATTAATGACATTTAAACTGTCAACAAGCTGCTACTCTGTTATGTATTTATTGTTGCTTGACTAAACTTTAAGTTCAGGAGCACAAAGGTGAAAATGTGAGGAGGGCGGGGGCTTGGTACTCTCGGAATCAGTGCCTCTTGCTTCCAATTAAAGATGGATACACGTTATAGGATAACCATTGCTGCTTAAAATCTAATCCTTTGTGACATTACTGCAATGATTTTTATATATATATTTATCATAGCCTATTTTCTTAACTTGCCAGCTAAGACTGATAAGCACTTCGCAGCATGGGCTGAATTAATCCTCTTCTAAAAATGGGACTGTAATTTGCTTTAGCGTAAATGGAAAGGAAATCCTTGTGTTCATAATTACGTTGTGAATGTAAGTTTAAAATACAAGGGTAGATTAATAACTTTCAGCAAGTTATTTTTAAGTTTAATACAGCCTGACTTCTAGTGTTGGGTACCGTTCGCATTTGAACCAATACCAGTACCAATACCAATACCTTGAATTCGATACCGATACCCAACAGTAATTATTTCAGTGATTAGAAAATCTGAAGAGATGGGGCTAAAGGTGGCAGCACATAAAATATACATATGTTTATACATTAAAATCTGATTGCTTAATTGATTACATTTATGCTTGATGTTGGCTAGTTAGCTAAGCTGCTACACAGCCGAATACTGTTATGATGATGAACGTTAAATAACATGAGTCGTCGACATGTCCTAATCTGTGTGAAAAATACGCTATTAAAATGCTTATGATAATGATGCTATAATTATAAAGTAATGAAAAAGCCCACTTATCTCCAACAACAATTTATCCAACTACTGTAGGTATTATTTTACCTGAACATGCCAATGAATTTGATGTTATGCTGGCTCCCCTGAAGCTTTGTCCCTGGAGGGCTCAACGTCTTTGGAGCTACCATTGATAGCTGCGGGCAATTTTAATTAAGTTTCTATTTGCATATCACGTCTTAAATATTACAACGAGTTGTCTGTTTGAGAAGGTGTTTCCTTAGGTTTGACATGTTGCCATGCTAGCTTTCTATATCACATCGCAAATATTACAAGGAGTGTTGTCTCTGGCTGTATAAATTTTAGAAAAGTGTAGCCACAAATGGCCGTTCTTGTGCTGGTGGGGGTTCCCGTATTCGTAAACTGGAATGCCCTGGAACACATTCCATAGTGGTCAAATTAATTATATTACAACCATGATTACAACATTCACAGTTAAGGTTAGGCATGAGGTTACTAACCAATGCATTCTCATGGCATTTCGTAATATATTGTAATTTGTCATGCAATTTTAATCTGTTGAATCCTGTACACTGACACAATTTTCTAGTTTTTTTCTGTGTTTTTTAGCACATTTCCTTTTCGTGTCTCTCAGCACGTTTCAAAATGAATTTATTTAAATTGGAAGCATCATGATGTAGCATTTCAGTAAAAAGTGTTCTTCTAATAAATTTTAGATGGGGTTTAACAGCAAGGTTTAATTCAGAGTGGTTAGGGTAAGGGCTTGTGTAAGGCTTATGATTAATTTAATGACTGAAAGTAAAAATTGTATTTTAGATGGGCTTAATAGCAAGGTTTCAGAGTGGGTAAGGGTTTGGTAAGGCTTATGGTTAATGTAAAGATACAAAGTAAAAATAGTCTGTCTGCTTCACGCTGCAATGGAGAACAAAACGCAATTGACAAGTTGCAGATGTGAGGTAATCTCGCGAGAGATTCACTTACATGTACCGAAATGAGGCACTGATTGATTTAACATGAACCAATACTTGGTAATACCGACGTGATTCGGTCAGTACCGGTAAAAGTACAGGGGTCAGTACCCATCCCTACTGACCTTACTGAAAACTATGTTTGGGTCTGTCTGCTGCAGCACTCAAATAGCAGGCGACGTAACAAAGCTTTCGATTTGACGAGGCTTGAAAATCTGGCTAGATTACTTAATGAAGTTAAGGGTATAACCTATACAAAATGTAAAAAATGTCAATTTTGACACGGAACACATTTTCGATCATTTTTGGCTTATAGCTAAGTGGGCGTGACATCTGAAGGGGTCCTTGCAGGCCGCCACACACATGTTGATCTGTCTCAGGAACCGTATAAAACGTCATCATGTTGCATTTTTTATCGAAATATACGTTTTCAAATAATGCTTTTGCTGATTGGCTGTTTACTGTCTTTCAAAAGAATTTAGACCTATGTTGTCATCCTCTCTGGTACCTGATTAGAAGTGTTTCCAGGACCCTATCTCAATGTATGGCTTTGTAGTTGTCTTTCAATGAGGATGTAGAAAAATAAAAACCGAGAGATACTATGCATTTCTTTATTTAATCTTGTGCCATATTCACGGTGTGTACATTTATTTGAAATAACTTTTACATATCCAAAAAGATAGGTTCTTGGGCTACAGTAATATATTTTCATTCAAGAATTGCTTCTTCTCCTTGAGTCGAGGCTGCTGTGGTGAATGAAGCAGTGTGTGGATGGGTGTGTAAGCGTGGTGATGACTAAATACCTGTATGTATTTTTAATTGCCCTATTGATGCATTTGGATCTCTGTGGATTTCTTCCACACAAGCTGTTTCTCTATTTCATGGTGTGTTTCCTGCTCTGTGTGTCTTGTGTCCATTGCTCTTTTCTCTGGTCTTACGGTGGTTGCCTTCTTTCACCTGCAGGTGTGTGTTGTTTCGCCTCAGCAGCATGGCTGTGGTCATCCGCTTGCAGGGTCTCCCGATAGTGGCGGGGACCATGGACATACGCCATTTCTTCTCTGGATTGACCATCCCGGATGGTGGGGTGCATATTGTAGGGGGTGAACATGGTGAGGCTTTTATTGTTTTCGCCACAGACGAAGATGCCAGGCTTGGCATGATGCGTACAGGGGGGGCTATCAAAGGTTCTAAAGTGTCACTTCTGCTGAGCAGCAAGACAGAGATGCAAAACATGATTGAGCTTAGCCGCAGGCGCTTTGAGACCGGCAATGTAGAGGGAGCCGCAGGGAATGGTAGCAGACCAGGTCCCCCCGTCAGCACAGGTGGGATGGGCAGTTTACCCACCACTTTACAGGGTTTCAGCAACACCACACCAACCACAGTCACCACAGCTGTCTCCGCACATGAAACGATAAGCAACAAAAATGTGTCTACATTTGCCACCACCAGCATGGTGAACATGCCCCCCAGTTTCAGCAACAACTTCAG
Organism: Umbra pygmaea; assembly: GCA_016801145.1. NCBI lineage: Eukaryota > Metazoa > Chordata > Actinopteri > Esociformes > Umbridae > Umbra > Umbra pygmaea. The sequence continues at coordinate 15,981 of JACXGM010000919.1, forward strand.
CAGCCCAAACCTCACCATGGGTTCTACTATGACAACAGCCTCCCTCAATTCTGTACCACCACCTGTTCCCCCTTTGCCAACCATGCCCTCCCTGCCACCCATGCCCTCCATTCCCCCCCTGCCAATTCCACCACCAGTGTCTTCTATGCCTCCTGTTCCCACTGTGTCACCTTTGACTCAAGGACACCCCCTCTTACCAATGAGTCACCTATCCCACATGGGCTCAATGCCACCATTTAACCCAGGCGTCCCTCCCCCTGGTGGCTTGGCTTCAGGCCTTCCTCTGGGAACCCCGAACCACATGTTTCTCGGCCACATGAACCCTCTGTTAAATCTCCAGGCACACATGAAGGCAGCAATAGGTAGTCCGGATGAGTTGTATGTCCACCTTCAAGGCATGCCCTTCTCAGCTACAGAAATGGATGTTAGGGAGTTTTTCCGTGGGCTAGGGGTTGATTCTGTTCGACTGGTCAGGGACAACATGGGCCGGGGTAGCGGAAGGGCATTGGCAAAGTTCTTTTCCCCTCAGGACACATTTGAGGCGCTCAAAAGAAGCACTGGAATGTTAGGGCAAAGGTATGTGGACATCTCTTTGGCCACGGAGAGGCAGTGGATAAGCATCAACAGTGGTAGCAGCGGGGTTGGAGGGCAAACTCACTCTAAACCCCCTAATGAGCCCCAAGACCAGCAGCACCACCACCACCAACAACACCAACAACAACACCAACAGCAACAACAACACCACCAACAACAGCAACAACAACACCAACACCACCAACAACAACAACACCAACAACACCACCACCAACAACAACAACAGCAGCAACAACAACACCAACAACAGCAGCAACACCAGCAACAACACCAACAACAACAACAAAATCGCCGCAACAACAACAGTAACAACGTGAGTTCAGCATCCCCAGCAACCAGAGATCGTGCAAGGTCGCGTTCTCCTCACAACAAGGAGTTTTGTGTCTACCTGAAAGGCCTGCCATATGAAGCAGTAAACAAACAGATATGCGAGTTCTTCAAAAACTTGGACATTGTGGAAGACAGCATTTACATAGCTTATGGACCGACTGGTCGAGCTACAGGTGAGGGCTTTGTTGAGTTCAAAAATGAAATGGACTACAAGGTTGCCCTCGGCAGTCACATGCAGTATATGGGAAGTCGATTCATACAAGTTCACCCAATCAGTAAGAAAGCAATGTTTGAAAAGATTGATTCCATTCGTCAACGGATGCAGGGTGGTGAAAAGAATAGCAACTCTGAATCAGTTAAAAATCCTAGAAACTGTGCTCACATTTCAAATATTCCATATAATGTGACCAAGAAGGATGTCCGACATTTTCTAAAAGGCATCGGAATATTTGAAGAAAGTCTTAAAGTTCTCGTTGACGATAGTGGTAACGGTTTAGGTCAGGCTGTTGTACAGCTCAGGGCAGAGGAGGATGCTCTAAATGCTGAGAGACTACACAGGCAGAAGTTAAATGGCAGAGACGCCTTTGTACATTTGGTTACCTTTGAGCAGATGAAGGAAATTGAGAGATACCCGCCACCACAGGTTAAGAGAGGTCAGAAACTCCAAGGGAACTCTCAAGGGCAGGGACATGGCCAGGCACAGAATCCGCCTCAGTCCCAGGCACACCCATTTGCTGGTATGACAGGTGAGGAGTTTAACTTCCTCAGAAATACTGTTGGAAATTTAGGCAATGGTCCTTTTGTTCCATTTACTGTCCCAGGTAATGGATTAGCGGGCCCTCCTCTGCCCCCACTTGCAGCAGGTCTTGGGGATGTTGCCCTTAGCGTTCCTCCACCGATGGTGGCTGGTCACTTGCCTGGCGCAGGTCTAGAACCTCCAGGCTTTCGACCAGGCACCATTAATGGCCCACCAGGCTTTGGGCCAGAGGGGTTAAGGGGCATGCCACCATTTGATAATGGCTCCAGAAAGAGTGGAGGCCATAGCAACAACAACAACAGCAACAGCAACAACAGAGGAGGCATTCAAGGGCGATCAGGGGGTGGACCTCCGTCTACTTTTGGGCCCGGCCCTGGTCCTGAGCCTCTGAGAGGACAGTCAGCCGGAGGCCCTGGTAACCCTCATGGTCCTACTGTTGTAAAGATCCAAAACATGCCTTTCACTGTAACGGTCGATGAGATTTTAGATTTCTTTTATGGCTATCAGGTGCTGCCTGGGTCAGTCTGTCTGCAGTTCAGTGAAAAGGGGTTGCCTACTGGGGAAGCAATGGTTGCCTTTGAGTCGCATGAGGAGGCAACGTCTGCTGTCATGGATTTAAACGATAGGCCTATTGGGGCTAGGAAAGTAAAGATAACCCTGGGATAATTTTACATGTAAAATGTAATGGGACATACAATTTACAATTTTCCCCTCTATCGATAATGTAGTGAAACACCTGATTTTAATAGTGCAAATGTAAGAACTTGCCTTTAATATGTATTGATGCTCCCGTCTATCTTTACCAAAGTTACTAGGTTTTTGATAGGCTAGCATAGCAATGATATTGAAAACTGCTATTGATTTCATGTATAATATGATCACAAAAAGGAGATGTGGGGATTTCTAAATTACAAAAAAGACAACTGTAAATGTAGTAAATCCAATTGTTTAAAGCAAGAGCAGTTCATTTGTAATGTGTAAATAAGCTCATGTATTTGGAGTAGGAGGCTAGTCTGTAATTGCTGTGCCGTAAAACCACTTTCTCTTGGAAGCATGTATCATTTTAAATTGCTCTGAATTCTTTTTTGTATTCTTGAATTCTTTTCCACAGATGTAACCTTCTCTTTAAATGTCCTTTCATGATGATATTCAAAGTGTGTACTCACCAAATGCTGCCATGCATGGTGTTAGTACAGAGAACATTCTTTATGGTTGAAGCATTTGCTTATTTGCTCTACGCTATCACTGTTAATAAATACAAATGTCAATGTTGTTGCTCGGTCTATTGTGTGGAAAAAATGTACTGCTTGTTTCTGAAAAAAGTATATGTTTAACATTGCATTTGGTTAAATGGTCTGCAGTGCTTCTTACAACCTTTTTTGTATCTGCCAATCCCCCCACTTCATCTTCTGTTTCTTTTTTACGAGCTCTTTTCAGTAGATGCTATTTGGAATGTCCATTATTTGTAGTGTTCTAACAAGATATTTTTGTTTTCATTTTTTGGGATGTTCCAGCTTATCAAGTGTTTGTATATACTGTTTAGCTAATAAAATGACATTCCTAACATAGATCCACAAGGCATTCTATTTTTCTCCAATGGTTTTTCACTGCTTGCGGTTTTTCCATGTGATTAATGAAATGGTTTTTTAAATAGAAGGGTCAACATTTTCCAGATGTACGTACATTTTAAATGAGGTGTTTGTTGATTAGGCTAGGAGGCTATATCTGTACATACTCATCTATAGAAAGACATTTGAATTAAATGGGAAACTTGTTTACGCTTACACTGAACTACAGACCTGGTTTTCCAGACCTAGATTGTTTCGTCCTGGATCAAAGTGTGATATTGTTTAGCAGTCAACTGTTGGATTGTGAATTTTAGCATTGAAACTTAGGGTGACATGTATAATTCTGTATACATCATCTTTGGAGTGGAGGAAATATGTAGGGCTACTATAATATGGTCCAATTTCAATGCCACCATAGATAGTATTTGCTTACACGCTGTCCGTATCTTGTGCATTAGAAGATAGCCTAACGATAAACTTAAATGTACACAGTTATCATTATGCTGTTATGGGACAGTTTCGAAACAAGTGCTCTGAATATTAATGTTCTTGTTCAAAATGGTGGCAACACAATACATACAGCCATGATTTAGTTTAAGTTTCTATAAATAGTGACAAGGAGATTACTCATCAAATGAGTTGTTTACTTTGTAATGTTTGAAAGAATAGTGAAATGGTTGGAGTTTGACATTCGGAATATGTGCATTTTTCAGAGGCCTAATGAGTCCATGATTGAGAAGGGCCTGATGTTCAGACCTAAGATGAATTGTTGATTTGTTGTGGACTAATCTCCATGGCTGGAAAGTGGATGAATATAATGCATGTTTAAAGTTGATATGGAAAGATGCCTTTTGTGTTTGCTAGAAGATCCAAGGAGCTGATGAGATGCGATGCATACAGGGATTTACCTGTCATTCAGTATTCATACATGCCTGTTTTTGTTTGTTTTCAAAAGTCACCGACTGCTTCTGGGTTTTCCTTGTTGAATATTGTGTGTTATGCTACTTATTGGCTCCCAAGCGGTCAGGTAAAAGGCTTTCAGAGCCACTGCAGAGCCAAGCTTTGTTCACTGTTGGATGTTCATGTGAAGGTAAGTAATAGTTGTTTTATAAATTGTGAGTTCACGTGTTGGTGTATAATAAATTAAGTCATAAGCCTTTCCAGTAACTAACAAAAACGTTGCTGGATGTGCTGTTGTGTTGTTGGACTTTGTTCTTTTTCCTGTCTGGTCTCACACTGGTCAACCGCATTGTCATTTTAATCAGTAGACTATATTGAAATCTGCCATCTAACTGGTCTTTAATGAGGATTACTATATCCTAAAACAAGACAGACTTCTAAAGAACATTAGCACAGCCTTGTGCAACATAAGCCACAGTTTCATCACTTAACTGACATTGTCTTTTAAATACGGAAAACACATTATTTGACTGGAATGTGAATTTTTCTAATCTGTGTTCCCAATGAGAGACATCTCAAATCAACATCGTGCAGTGTTTCCAGAGAATTGGATCTAGGTCTGTTGCTCTGTTAATGCATACATTATAATTGTCCAGAAAGATTGAGGAGAATGGCTAAATTAACTGTTTTGTACTTGGAAAAGCAAGTGAGGTTTTCAACTTGATTGAGCTGTGCTCTTTTACATAATTATATAAAGTAGTTCTTTGAACTGAATAGATTATTGTCATTATTTAACAATGTGCAAATAGAGATTGAAGTGGAAATGTTAGTGGATCTACAGGAAATGCAGCCTTGCTTTTTGTTGTAGAAGTAATGTGTTCCCTTCTGTCTTTGGTAAAACAATTATTAGTTGATTAGTTGTGGGCGGAGGTTTGCTTACTCCAAAATTTGACCTGGCTTCTCAGTCAGAGCTACCTTGAGAGCAGATGTGATTGACTCATTGAATGGAGAGGGTGGAGCATACTTGTGAGGACATTTTGTACATGTTTTGTTGCCATTTCCCAACCCCAAAACTAAACTTTATCTTAACAGTTTTAAATGTAATCTTAAATTCAGTGAGTTGTGATGCTACCCTATCCATTTGTAAAACCAATCAGTCTACACATGTGCCTCCCGTACATGTTTAATTAAAATGATCTACTTCTAATTATCCTTAGTAAAATTTAACAAGGTGAAACATTTCGACTAGTTTTGCTGACGAAATGTTTTGTACACACTTTAAACATATATGTATAACAGGCAAATCCTAAATGTAGCTATTCCAGATGTGACGAATCGCTTGTTTTTCATTTACTCAATGGCTGTTTGAACCGAGTTCATACTTGTAACATTGTAGCCTACACCGAAACATCCTATGTAGTCAATGTAACACAGTACATGTTCATCTCTACAAACAGTATTCAGTCACTTCCGTACAATTTGCATTAGGGATGCGTTTATCAATTCATACACTGTGCATTACAAAATCGATTGATGCCGATTGTCTACATTTGTATCACAGTAAAACATCCTTTCCCTTCGTGCAGCCTGAGCCTGCACAGGAGATGTGTAGTCACTTCCTGCGCTCTGGACACCGCATGAGTGACGTTCTCTTGTCCAATAGGGTCGTTTTCATGCAAGCTGCTCATTCAGTTGTGGAGCTGTCGTGCTCAGTGGACCATTTGCCACACCTTTTTGTCAAAGGAGACTTAGAAAAGGACTCGACATTAATTCAGTGTAACATTACAATAACTGGCATTTGCAACTGTTAATAGAAGACCTGAGATACTGCCGTTTCATGCGACAAGGTAATATCGCCTATTTATTCTTCTAGAGTAGCTACACATCGGCTTGATTTAGAGCAGACAAATATGGTAATTGTTTTATAATTCTCGTTCTTGAGCTATTTATTAGGATTGTGGTTAAAAATGTTTTACTTTAAACAGAGCTTTGCTCGAGTTGATGCTTTACTGTAAATACGCATTCGGTCGTCAATTGAATTGATTACATATGAAGTTGACAACCTGTACTGTGTACTAGGAAGTAGAAACAGAATTATGAGATATGCTACGAACATTCTTGACTGAAACTCACAGAAAGTGGAGTCCTTTCAGTCTTAACAAAAGGAAACGAGTTATTTCGTGTCTACCATCATATCTGGTATTTTACTGTAACTTTTATGCAACATACTAGCATTTTGGTACAAAGGGGAAATACTAGAATGTGCAGTGTTCTTTTTTGTCAGTTCATTGTAGTTTTTCTAAATATACTGATGCTGCACCTTTTAATAATCCAATCTTGCTCTTGTGGGAGGTTAGCATAAAATGAGAATTAGCATTTGAAACAACAGTTTCCCCTGCCCTGTTTTTGTAAAAGTCAAACTTTGACCAAGTGCTTTTTGTAGAATTCCAAGCCTTGAAAACGAAACTCCTTTCCTCTTTCAGTGACTGCAATTTACAATCAGTCAATCAATCAATCAATAAGATCAATTATAAAAGCCCCTTTTTACATCCGCAGTTGTCACAAAGTGCTTTCATAGATACCCAGGCTAAAATCCCAAAAGAGCAAACAACAATGCGAAATTGAAGCAAGGAAAAACTCCAGTAGTATTCTTCCCAGGAATAAACCTAGAGAGGATCCAGACTGTGGGGTCACCATCTTGTGTGTGTACAAAGGCTGGAATAACTGGTTATTGAATTAAAAAAGATTTGAAGGCAGTTTATATGGATTAATGACTCCATACACTGTGCACAGCAGTCCTGTTTTACACACAAAAGCACAACCAAAAATACATTATTTATGTCATAGACTTACTCCTGCCCATTCACACACACTTTGGAAGCACAACTACTCACGTTCTCATTGTAGTCCATTTATATGAAAATTAGAATGTTTTTTTTACATTTCTTTCTATACATACATTGAACATGATATCTTTTGATTTAATTAAGTAATCCGGTAAACTATTCTTGAGGATAAGTTATTTTGAATTTTATAACATCTGAAACAGATGTAGGAACTCAACTTGTCTAATGTAAACCACTCCAAGTAGGCAGCTCCTTAACTTTGGAGAATTAAGTTATTGGTGTAAATGCAATACTTGATGTGGGCCCTGGTTGTTGATTAATTCTGTCAGGACAGTGACAATGTATTGCATTTCCATCCAGCATTGTGACACAAACACGTTTGAGAAAAGATAAATGGCATTCTGAGATTCTATAGCTGACATTTTAAATATCAACTGCTCCTGGTGATACTACCAGCAAAGTTTCATGTTGTGTCCAGCCTTCTTAGTGTTTTAAAATTAGTTATTTTGATGCTATCATAGTAGTGCCCCTATCACTCCCACTCAAAAGGCAATTGGACCTACACCAAAAATAAGAAAAATATTAAAAGTGGCGTTTCTGTCCTAATTATGCTTAGCATCAAAATCACTATTTTAAAAATACTATCATAGTAGTGCCCCTATCACCCCCACCGAAACCAAAAATATGGATAATCTTGACAGTGGTGTTTCTGTCCTAGTTATGCTTTTTAATAAAAGTTTGACTCGGGTACATTAACACAAAGACCCTAGGTTGCATTTTGGGAAGAGTTGTGCTTTAACCTAGATATCAAATAAATGTGTTAACAGGTGTTCATGTCTGTAATTTGTTTTCTGCCATGCAATGTACCAAGGCATCTGTTTCCTGATGAAGATTAAAAAATACTGGACTACAAGGATTACAGTAATCACAAATCTATGAAATTAAGAGGCAATATTCATATTATTGTAAAGTTAAAGTTCATCCAAATAATTTGAAAGTTTCATCTATCAAATTAATTTTACTTGAACTGTGAGCAGTTAAGTCTTGTTGAAGTTTTTAACAATTTTTGCAAGTTTACTAGCTCATTAAACAGTGACTGGTTTAAATCAGTTGCATTTCAGTCAAGAATGAGTCTGCTGCCACTAAAGTTTCCATTCCATTAGCAGTCAAAGGACCTGTCTAAACAGACAAGGTTGACCATCTCTATTTGCATTCCATTTGCTGTCCTTAAACATAAACCCTGATTCTACAATTGAATCGGTTGACTAATGAAAATGAATTGGTCAAGATATATGTGCAGTGTGCCTTTTATGAAGAACTTAAAAAGCCATGGGTGTAATTGTTGTTTAAAAACCCTCTGAAATACTACATTCAGTTACACCAACCAGCCATAAAATGACCATCTGCCTAATATTGTGTAGGTCCCCTTTTGCCGCCAAAACAGCCCTGTCCCATCGAGGCATGGACTCCACTAGACCTCTGAAGGTGTGCTGTGTTATTAAGTGCTGTGCTGTAAGTTGCAAGGTGGGCCCTCAAGGTGGGCCCTGGATTGGACTTGTTTTTCCAGGATATCCCGCAGATGCTCGATTGGATAGAAATCTGAGGAATTTGGAGGCCTAGACAACACCTTGAATTAATTGTGTTCCTTAAACCATTCCTGAACTATTTTTGCTTTGTGACAGGGTGCCCTATTCTGCTGTAAGAGGCCAATGCAATCAGGGTACACCTTGTCCATGAAAGGGTGTACATGGTCTGCAACAATGCTTAGGAAGGTGTTATGTGAGAAAGTAACAGGTTTCCCAGCAGAACATTGCCCAAAGCATCACACTGCTTCCGCTGGCTTGCCTTTTTCCTATAGTGCATCCTGTTGCCATGTGTTCCCCAGGTAAGTGACACACGCACCTGGCCATCCAGGTGCTGTAAAAACAAATGTGAGTCATCAGACCAGGCCGCCTTGTTCTATTGCTCCATGGTCCAGTTCTGGTGTTCACGTGTCCATTGAAGGCACATTCACTGGTGGACAGGGGACAGCATGGGCACCTTGAATGGTCTGCGGCTACGCAGCCCCATACGCAACATACTGTGATGCATTGTGTGTTCTGACACCTTTCTATCAGAACCAGCATTATCTTTTTCAGCAGATTGAACTACAGTAGCTCGTCTGTTGGATCAGACCACACGGGCCAGCCTTTGCTCCCCACGTGCATCAATGAGCCTTGGCCACCCATTAACCTGTCGCTGGTTCACCACTTTTCCTTTGTTGGACCACTTTTGATAGGTACTGACCACTGCAGACCAGGAACACCCCACAAGAGCTGCAGTTTTGGAGATTCTCTGACCCAGTCATCTAGCCATCACAATTTGGCCCTTTTCAAAGTTGCTAAAATCCTTGCGCTTGCCCATTTCTCCAGCTTCTAACACATCCATTTTGAGGACATCATGTTCTCTTGCTGCCTAACATATCGCACCCATTGAAAGGTGCCATGATAAGCGATATTATCAGTGTTATCCACTTCAACTGTCATAATGTTATGGCTGATCGGTGTAGGTCAGATTTAGAACTTACTGAACATACTTCCTTTGCCTTCCAGATTTTTGTTTGAGTTAATGTTTCAATATTTTTATATAAACAATGAGCTTTGACATAACCGCTGAATAATGAGCACAACTTTGCTTTTCATCCTTGACTCATCATGTAAGGCCGAGTTAGCCAGTTGAGCGTCGTCTCCAGGAGTAATGCTACTATTGTACTACTGTTAATATAACTTAGCAGAAAACATTAAGCAATACATTTCAGGAGTTGTGCTCACTAGTAGCTCTTATTTATGTACAATACACCTGTACAGCATCCCATCAGACAGCCGGCAAGTAATTTAGCCAGTGTATTTTGCTCGCTTCTCACTGAGAGGCATGTGCAAAGATAGCAATTTCAAAGTCTTGGCAAACATTAGATTTGTAAGCAGGTTAATGAGAACTTGGCCTTGTAGTAGCATTCACTGAATTTCTTGTAACTAAACTAACAGTGTAGATTTGGACTTGCGTTGCTGGATATTGTCCTACTGAAAGGTGCATTTTTCTCCCTGTGTGGATAAAGCAGAATGAATCAGGTTTTACTCTGGTTTGTTTTGCTTTATCCTATTTCTTTTTTAACTGTGGTGGTGGATTGGGCTTATTTCTGATTGTGTTCTGCACATGTATCTGTTTATATGTCAGCTGTCTGGCCTGGACAGCATTTCATTTTCCTTGGTCACATCCTCAGCTTTAGTTACATCCGCTGCAACCTGCTTATATCTGTGTTGAGTATATTTTAATATACAATGATAGTCTAACCTCCACCTTTTGTTTTCAGATGGCTGCACAGTGTGTGTCGAAAATTGAGCTCTCCATCTCGTGCAACAATCTCCTTGACAAAGATGTTGGCTCCAAGTCTGACCCGCTGTGTGTGCTGCTGCAGAGTACCGGGGATGACAAGTGGGTGGAGGTAAGGAGCCATATGGCTAATTTACCACATTAAAATTATGTTTGAAAATGCCTTTACAAGGTTCTTTAATGCCTTCCAAATGCATTCATTGATTCTTGATTTAGAATGAGTTAATAAATGTGGCAAAACTGTATGACTCACTCACCTATGTCTAGTAAGACATAGTCCTATGTGTCAAATGTCATTATAGACACTACCAGTAAAGTTTTATGAAACATGTTTTTCATTGAATTTCACCAGTATGGCATTAAGTTGATAAAAATACACCATAAAAAAATTCTGTGAACACACAATCATGAGAGTAGAACACCAAGTAATTAACAATGTTTCCTCTGGAAGATGTTGTTGCTGTGGGGGAGGGGGATGAGCAATGGGGATGTGTTGAGGGTTGGAAATCAGTTGACTTCAATCCTTATTTTTTTTTTTTCTACATCTCTGCTTTCCTCTTCTCTGCTCTCTCCTTCCATCTGTTCCACTCTGATCTACTCTTTCTTTGTTTCCATCTACTGTCTAGGTTCTCCTCCTTTGTTTCAGGCATCCCTATTTCATTACCAAAACTGTCTTTTCTCAAAAGCATACATTTGTTATTATAGCACTGAGTGTAAGCTTTTAACAATAGTACTTCTCTTATAATTAATAACTTGTATAATCACACATTTCTGTATTTAGCACATTCATTGCAAAAACCGAAAGTGAAATCCAACTGGATAAGTTACCTGACACTCTTGTCCCTGCTCTCACTATCTCTTAAAATGTTTCAACAAACTCATCTTAGGAGAACATAAATACTGATGCATTTTTCTTGCACTTTTGGAAATTATGGATAACCTAACTAATCTGGAAAAATAGCTTGTTAGTACTGTTAGCTAAGCATGTTTTGACTAACTCTGTTTCTATGTAACAATCCCACTTCATTATCTCAGTATCAATGAATACATCTGTGGCAGTAGTAGCATATCTGAGGCCATTTCAGACAACTCGGGTACTCTCGTGTTGGCTGCAGATAGAATTAATAATGAATTAAAAGAGTATATTAGTGGTATAATGATTAGGGTTTTATTGCGCAGTCAGTTCTGCTAGGAAATCTAAAGGAGAGGTGTCTGTCGTAATTAGCTGACAAATTCATATCAGCCATTGTTAGTCACATGGTAATTACGCTGTGAATTTAAAATGTCAGTGGGCTTACCTGCGGGAGCCTACGTTTTTACTTCAGTGCATGATACTGTTAGGTCAGGCTCGGTCGGTTTTGTTGTGGGGGAAAATGTAGAGTTGTTGTCCCTGTAGGGATTATCATTCTTATCAGGTGATTTGAGTAATCATTTTAGCTGTTTCCCTGGCTGGATGGCTCCAGAATTGGGGTTTCCAGGAGTTTTTATCTGCTAATTCTGGCGAAGTGTGATACACTGACTGTGTAACACAGTAACGGGAAACCCGTTTCAGGTGGTGTTGTCCATATTCGGTTTTCAAATTGTTCTGTTGGCTGTACTTTGTGTGTTACATTAGTTTGATTATGGTCATTCACTAATGCTGCGCGGATAGGCCTACTGTATTTTTGTATTCGACTGGTTTGTTCTTGTAAGGTGGTTTCAAAATTGTTAGCATTGGGTTTATGGTGTATTTTGTAATGTCTTTTAAACACATTTCTGGGTTGTGTAATTTCACAGTTAATGTCCGCAATTGTTGCGGACTTGTGTCTCACGCCTGGCTTATTGAGTATTCTGATGCTGTGGAACTGTGTTCTTTTGATTTGCTTATCTTCCCTCTACTAGCGTTCTGATAGCAACACTAAAGTGATGTCAGGTTCGGTATAATGAGAGGTTTATGCATATTGATGTGTATAAATCCTTGATTAGAATGGTACACTCTAAACAAATGCCCGGGTTAGCATATTTTAGCATGTAGACTGAGTTAATTATGTAGAAAAGACAATAATACTGAGTTGCTTGGAAGGAAAATGTATTGCATGCCCTGCTTTTATTTGCAGATTGCTACTGTAGTTGAATGTTTCCGGTACAAAATATTATGGTCCCGGTATTTCAAAATAAATGTCTGCGGTTTCTCTGGAGTTGCCTATATTTGTGAATTTGTTGCGTGGGTTATTTAATAGTGTAAGCTGTGTTTTTAACCTATGTTCCCTTACTGTGTAATGGTGCCCATGTGGTTTCCTGCATTTAGTGTTCCGTGCGGCCATTGGTGTGAATTTTTCAAAAAATTGTGTAGGAATTATTGTATGGTGTAAGGCAGACATGTCAAAACGGTTCCACAGAGGGCCTAGTGCAGGCATAGTCAACTCTGGCCCTCGAAGCCAGTTCCACTTTGTGTTTTCATTGCAACTCTCTAATCTGGGGCTTGTTTAGACCTGTTACACAAGGTGGGTGCAATTAATGATGAGGTAGAAAAGAAAACCAGCCAGAAGAGTCTGGCTGCAGACGGGCACTGTCAGGCAGGACAGTGTGAGTCCAGTGGGCGGGGCTTGGGCACGTTGATTCAACATGGCATTTTCTACTACCAAATTTTTGTTATTTGTTGTTTTTCAAAGATAAGTTTAAAGAACAATTACTATGTTTTTAGCAAAAAATATATAAAGTGAAGTAATTAACAGAAGAATGTATATACATTTGGTTTATTAGGTATAGATTTATCCTGATTTACATATTAAAGCATCCTGCTTTATATTTTTTGTGTGGATTACTAAATTCACATTCTATGAATCCTCCTCTTGGTAAGGATTTAGATGTGTTCATTGGAATAGACAATATCATTACAGAGTAGACAATATCATTACAGAGTAGACAATATCATTACAGAGTAGACAATATCATTACAGAGTAGACAATATCATTACAGAGTAGACAATATCATTACAGAGTAGACAATATCAGACAAAAACTAGGGCTGGGCGATATGGCTGAAAACTCTATCACGATATAAGTGTTTCATATCGGTCGATATTGATATTTATATTCCAGGTCATCTGTTTTATGACCTATTTAGAATAAGGAGCAGGAAAAAAATGTAAACATTTTTATTTTAATTTTAACCTTCCACTGATTATAATCCCATCAGTTATAAAGGCAGAAATTTCAACACAACCATGGAAAACACTAAAATAATTCAAATGTAAACATAAGTCTAAAATCACAATGAACACTATTATTATCTGTTACACTAAGGTGCACAATTAGAGTACTTAAGAAATGCTTAATAAAGTGTAATAAAATAGTGCAAAGTGTTAAATATAAATAGAGAAACCTGAGACCTGAGAAGGTGGGGAAAACACGTTTGTGATACTACCAGTCTTGGTGGGGATGACGGTTTTGCATAATTTACAGACAACATTGGTCTGACTACGGTCAGACTTAAAAAAAAACAAAAAACTGCCATACTGGCGAGCTGACTTCCCGTTTTATCAAGAATTTTCTCGCTTGCTGCGGCACTAATTTTCCACTTTCAGTTTCAGTTTCAGTTACGGAAGAATCCAACACGACTGACGAGACAGTAATATTGTAGGGTGCCATCCTAACTATAAACCGCGTGTTTGTTAATTCTTCATCTGTAAATCGATATTACTTCCAATGAACACATGACCACAACATGGAAATAATTTACAGAGGAAGGGTCAGATGTTCTTAACGTATCTATAATAGTTAAGTCATTACAGATTCGCAATCCCAGGCAGAGTTAGTGTTTAATAAACACGCATCAAATGTTGGTCTATTTACATTGCTCCATCATAGATTGTAAAATTGTACTTGACGCTTCTATTCCAATTAACATGTAGATAATTAAAATGAATAATCTAAATTCATGGCATGGGGTTTCACTATCTTATTATTGAAAGCAGACTGATGAAGAATGTATGGGTATTAAGCTATTCCATTTTATGATTAATAAACATAAACCAAATCGCGAAGATTTAACTGTAACTATACTGCATATTTGTTGATAAACTCATATGGTGGTGCAGCCGCGGTCGGTGGTGCAGCCGTGGTCGGTAGTCTTAATTGGGGAGTGCGGGCTCATGTTACGCTCGGGCCCGGAGTGAATGGAATGGTGCACAACGCACCAAACCCAGCCCAGATAGCAAATGTACTTTGCCCCGGATCCACCCCGGAGGTATCATAGACCGCAAAACGGGTCTGGATCGGAGTCCACTTGCACATCGGCCCACATCCAGGATGGACAAGGATCGCAGATCCAGAGGAAGCAGCTGCTTGGCCAACTTGGCCCAGATGTGGGCCGGATCTGGGCCAACATTTCTTGTTGTCTGGGAGCTCATTGGCCCCGGATCTGATTTAGATTGCAGAAGCAGAAATCGTGTTTTTTTGTAGCAGTAACTTAATTTTAATTACTGCTGCAAAACAAACCCAATTTCTGCTTCTGCATTACTGTTTCACAGTAAAAGGATCCGCAATCCTTTTCCATCCCGGATCCGGCCCGCTGTGCAAGCGGACTCCGATCCGGACCCGTATTGCGGTCTATGATGCGGATCCGGCCCGGAGTCTACTGCTATCTGAGAGTGTTCGACGCACCAAACCCAGTGTGCGATACCGTTCCGTTTCCCCCAGTCCGGACAGTAATATGAGCCCGCGCCCCCAAATTAAGATCCACCGACCATGGCTGCATGGTGGTTTCTGACACGCTCAACCTTGGCTCCTTAACAGTGAAAGTCAATGAAATTGCGGCGCAAGCTCCTCATATTTCCCATGCCCAGCCTGCCACATTGTACCTGTGCCTGAGGGTGTTTGTGTGTAATGAACACACATCGAAATTGGAGAGGAAATGGTCTAGAATCTAGATTAACAGGTTGTGATTTTATTAATCAGTACATGGAATAGTAAAAGTAGAGGGAAGAATGCATTGGTATTAACCAACTACTTATTGTGATTAATAAACTCATCAAATGAAGGTGTGTAACCAATTTGTAATTAATGTTACTTCTTATGTATTTGTTGCTAAACTAGTTATTATTAGGGTAAATTCATAAACTTTAAAAACAGCAAAGAGCCAATGAAATTTCAAGTCTTGCGACACACCCGCCGCACCGCATCCACATTTTGCCGGATCCGGTAGATTTGCCACAGTAGTGTGCATTGCCTTCTATTTAAATAGAAGTGGACTTCCGCCACAATGCAACCAGTTTGCCGTGCCTGGTGTGAATCCAGCATTTGTATTGTGATGCTTTCGCACTGACAGGTCAATGGTTTCTCAGTGTGCTTTCTTGGTATTTTCTGTGTTGTTGAGTTCTGTTTCTGAATATTATTCTAGTTCCGTTGCGTTGTAGAGTTTCTG
Organism: Umbra pygmaea; assembly: GCA_016801145.1. Lineage (NCBI taxonomy): Eukaryota > Metazoa > Chordata > Actinopteri > Esociformes > Umbridae > Umbra > Umbra pygmaea. The sequence continues at coordinate 31,749 of JACXGM010000919.1, forward strand.
TTTTGTACAAATTATATCCTATGGGTTAGTATGTTGCATTTCTGGTGAGCAGTGTTACAAATACAAATCATTGTGCCCGTTTAATTGGTGAGTCAATGGTTCTCTGGTAGGAGATGCAAGTTCTCTGGTAAGAATCGTAGGTGTTCTGGTAAGAGACGATGGTTCTCTGGTAGGTGGCACAGATTTTCTTGTTAATTTTTTGGGCTCTGATGATGGGTAAGTCAGAATTGCATTAATACTGAGAAGTTCAACAACGGATAAATCGGTGTAAGTGTTATTTCACATTAAAGATCTTTTGTTTTTTGATTTTCTGGTCATCATTGACACCGGCAAACACACAGCACACTACTGGTTTTTGTCACGAATTAGACACCTGGCGGCATGTCTCGTGGGCTGCCACGCTACTTCTGCATCTACGCTCCCTCTATTTTTTGTGATCAATGGATGAGACGACTCTGAAGTGCATTAGGTGTTGTCAATCTGGTGCCTCAGGGCGTTACGGCAGTCTGAATATGATGCATCTTGGATGCTAATAAGTCAATGTGTATTCATGGTTAAATCTGGGTGTCGGTCTGCTTAGTTGAACCCTTGTTTCTCTTTTGGCTATTATGGCTTAATCTAATATGTTCAGGTGGATGGTGGGGTGTCTTTGTTCTGTTGAATGTAGTCATGATGTTGCGGTGATGGGTTGCAATATTGTATTATGAAATTATACTTAGGGCTCGGCTGTTTGCATTTATCTACTGAGCTGACCACGTTACTATTAATGTATCCCAGGGTTTAAATCGGGGGCAAGCCTAGTTCCGATTGGCCCGTCAGTTAGGGTTGGGATTTGGTTTGGAGTTACGACATCATCATGAGATTGCAATTATGGATAATCATGTACAGTATGATTAGTTTCATTTGGCCATTAGGCGTCGCTGTTACATGAGGATGCTGATTGGTTGAGTGGTTCTGTTTAGGGAGCCACGCGTTATGGTAATGCTTAGTGTTATTGGCGTACTTTGCTATAATGGTTTTGGTATTTTGGGCTAGGCTCATCGCTCAGGATTGTTGTTATTCATACCTGCTGTTACATGTTGTGAATATCAGAACTATGTAGATGTGGTTGACCTAATGTACAGAACCATATGCCAAAACAAATATTTGGGTGTGTATAACAAGATAGGTACATGTAACAAGTTAGGTGCATGTATGTATAATGTTGTGTGTGTGTGTGTGTGTGTAACAAGTTGGGTGTGGTATGTAATATTATACAAACAATAAGTATTGTTTAATCTCACGTGGCATTTTCTGTCAGATTGAATTTGTTCACTTGCATGAGATGTAATTTATCTAGCTAAAGTACTCAAGGCAACAAAAATATGGGTCAGTCAGTCAATATTAACACAAACAGCTGGAGCCTAACTAATCATCAAGTTAAATTTGTATTACAAATAGAAGAATACTAACATACCCGTGATAAAGACTTTTTACAACAAATTACAACAAGTTATAAGTGTCAATGTAGCAAAATAGATAAAGGACAACATTTGCGGTAGTTGTGCGCATAATGAGAGTTGACAATTTCAAAACTACACACGTGGTGTGATTTTGGCTTATAGGTGATAATAATGCATGTATTAGCATGCTAACTAGATTGCTAATTAATGTAGCTTGTAAACTGTTGTACGTTGAACTTTCTCTGGTGACTGAACGCACGCTCTCTTCACTACTCTGAGCGTGAACCTGCATACAGCTGGACTCATTGGCTTGTTTCTCTGGAGAGACGTTGTGCCTGTTACTCAACTCAAGCATGAAGACAATCGATCAATAACTAGAACAGCATGTTGTTTTTTGCTTTTGCTGCAACTATTTTACAATTTTTCTTCCTGTGGCATCAATTATTTTGCTGTGGCGTACTGCCACGGTAAAATGATTACAGAGGAATCACTGCAATTAAACTACATTGTGAATCAATGTCACCTGTTTTGGTGCAAATTAAAGTAAAAACGGGTGAACTGGAGAGGCAACAGCAAGACAACCCCTAAAAAGGGAATGGTTTTGCAGGTGGTGGCCACAGACAATTGCTTTCTCCTTATCCTTCCTGACTGATTCTTCTTCAGGTTTGGCATTTTGCTAGTGTCCTTGTCACTGCTGGTAGCATGAGGCGGTACCTGCAGGCCATTCAGGTTGCACAGGTAGTCCAGGTCCTCTAGTATGGCACATCCATATGTGTTGTCTCAAGAAGGTTTGCTGTGTTTCCCAGTACAGTCGCAGAAGCCTCAACCCAGCCGCAGGACCGGTACCTGCTCTTTTGTGCGTGGAAGAACAGAAGCACTGCCAGAGCCCTACAAATTGACCTCCAGCAGGCTACTGGTGTGCATATTTCTGACCAAACTGTCAGAAACAGACTATGTGGGTTACCCTGGAAATCCAGAGTTCTCACGAGAGCACAATTTGAATTTGCTGAGCAAGTTACTCTGGCACCGAGTAATTCTGCTCAATAACTATGCCCTTGTATCCGAGCTGCACCAATCACATCGGTGTATCTGATATAGGCGTGCCAGAGGCGTGTTAAACAGATGACGACACGACAGCTCTGCAAACTCGGAGTCATTAGTAAACATTGTAAGATCACTATGGATTAAAACCAGTTGTTTAAAACGACTTGGGCCACTACAATGAACGAGTTAGACTTGGCTTTTTGTCTAAAAGAGGAACAGAAGACGGGGCTCGAATCGTTCCTTTTTTATAAAAGGACGTTTTTGCTGTTTTGCGACCTGATACGGCAAGAGTTTTATCTACCAGTTAGCTCCGCCATAGGGTTAGTGAAAACCCACTGGTGATTGGTCTTAGTGTTATCCAATTGCGTACAGTGAGATTTTCAAATGCACGCTTGGTGCCGCCCCTCGAGTTGAGTCATTTACATTACTCGAACCCAGACCCTTAATCGTTCAGGATTTGGGTCTGGATTTTTCCAGGCTATATGTGGGTGGCACGAGAGCCCGATTTGTGATTTGACTGTTTTAATTTGTGATTTGACTTTTAATTTCTATGAGCAGTGTTTAATATATATAATGTATTTATGTGTATATAGATAGATATATAATTATCCAAGACATTACCAATGTTGAAAATCCCTATCACTACTGGAAATGACTGATTCTACAATGAAGTATTCACAAAGGCAAACCCAGATTTTTAACTGCCATTATTTCAGTGTCCTAATAATGAAACCTATAGCTTATCCATAGTTAATCATGTTGTGACTGTAATTTCTGATCAATTAAATGCCACCTTGGTGCATTAAGGTATTTATTTCTATCCAAACACATGTAAATTCCTGGGTGTCCTTGAACTTGTGACCCGTACAGAGCAGCTTTTGTCACATTTGACATTGGATATTGTAACAGTTATGCCACGTTTGTAAAACAGTTACATTCAAATTTGTCATTTAGCAAACCCTCTTATCCAGAGTGACTTACAGTGAGTAACCTTTATAGATATGACATACCATTAAACGTTTCAACCTTTACGTAATGCTTATGTTTTGTGCTCCGATGCACATCATGTTTCACCTCGCATGTTGCCTGGGTCTATATAGATGGACCGTACGGAGAAGATAAAGAATTGCCAGGACCCGGAGTTCTCCAAGAAGCTGCTCCTGGATTACTACTTTGAAAAGGTCCAGAAGATAAAGCTGGGTGTCTATGACATAGACAACAAGTCTGTTGATCTGAAGGATGACGACTACCTGGGAGGGTTAGAGGTCACGCTGGGACAGGTGAGGATTTCAGAATGACTGGGATATTTACTCTTGATGATACCTTCATGTAAGTTTTTCTACAAATGGTGCCTCCAATGATCAATTGTTTGCCTTTCAGATTGTGTCCAGCAAGAAGATTACCAGGCCTTTGCAGCTGAAGCAGGGTAAGCCTGCTGGCAAGGGCACCATTACTGTAAGTACCTAGTCAAAATGTACATGGAAAGTTGTTCCGCTTATGTAAAGTTTATGCTAACAACTGTAAGGCAAATGCATTGTCTTGAACTCACTAATTTGTGACTGTAAATGTTTTACAGGTAACTGCTGAAGAGATAAATGATAACAGGGCCATAGTGCTGGAGGTTGAGGCTAAAGGCCTGGATAAAAAGGTACAATAAAAAGGCAATCTAGTGCTCTGCCTTTTCAAATAAACTGGGTATGAGGAGTAATAACAGGACAGTTTGGAATTCTCTCTCCCATTTGCCATTGCTTACGTTTGTGTCTCTCTTGTAGGACTTGTTTGGGAAATCTGATCCATTCCTAGAGTTCTTTAAGCAAGGAGATGATGGAAAGTGGCAGCTTGTTCACAGAACAGAGGTACATATAACAATATTAGCTGTTCTTAAGAAACTGGTATCTGCAACACAGTTATGCTGCCAAAAGATTGGGTGTGTCAAATGAAATGGGAGTCTAAAAAGAGACTGTACTTATTGAACATCTGCATGTACAGTGCTTAGGAAATTTGTCAGCTGTCTGGTTTTCAGCTTTTTTAAATGTTTGATAATGAAGGTTCTCAGATGGATTATATTTCAGTATTGTAATACTATTGTGTTAACATAATTCATCAGCCTACAGGGAAGAGAGATGAGCAAACTCATAATGTAAGACAGGCAGAGGCGATATACCTTGACATTTAATGACAGATATTGTGTTGAGATTTTAAAGTCCTGAGTAACTAAACAGAAATGGTACAATGTATATTGAAAGAGTACACCCACTTTAATTGTTACATTTGTTGTGTCAGGGCCTCAGTTTTTTGAATTAGGATGTTCCATTTAGCTACACAAGTTACTCTATTACTCTTGTTGTTTTATTACTGTGATCTTAAATTTTATATAAAAAATGCAAAACAAATATTGAAATTGGTAAAAGTTTTTGTAGGCATGTTCAGTATTCTGGCTTTTATGAGTGCAAAAGCGGAAAAAATGTATTCACTGCATTAGGAAGTCTCAGTAATGAGCCAACTAGATAGCTAGCATCACATTCTAGATAATGTTATGCAGTGACTGGTTCAGAATTGTTTTGCCTATTCTGCCAGTATGGAAAGCCATTTAGGTCAAAATTAAATAAATAACTAATATGGCTATGAAATAAGTCCTGAAATAAATAAATGACACATTAAATCAGTCAGAAAAGATATGTTTGAAACCACACAACTGACATTTATCATACAAAATGTATATGTTATATACCAAAAGCAATTGGGCTTCCAGATTTTGGGGTTTTCTTTGTGAATTAACATTTAGTTTTTTGCGCAAATGATTGCTATTTCACAAAGTTGTATCAATCGCATTCGCCTGCACAGACCCATATAGCCTATTGATGTAGCAATCACGCTAGCTCTACTTTGTTCTCTCTGAGTGACAGAGCTAACTTTTGTGGGAGACTGTCAAGTATGTAGTTCAAATGATTTAGAAACATAGACAAATTATAGAATTTCATCGGTGTTCCCCTTTAAGTTTACACCCCATTTATATACACAGTTCTAAATTAGCTTGTGTAATCAATCAATTTCATAATTACACATTACGTAAGTTTGCTTCTGTGAAGTTGTAGTGATTTGTAGGATTTCAGGATCAATTCAGCAGCTTCTGTTGGGTTTCACATTGCAAGGCAAATTCTCAACCATAAGGACAAATGAGTTTTAAAATCAACCTAAGTACCATACACTTGCTTGACAGTGGTCTGAGTAAAAACCATAGAACACAAGACTGTTTCATAAGAATTTGGCACACAAAACCACTGCAGAGATAAGGTCTTCCTCCCAACGTGATGACTGAGCATGTAAGAATGATTTTAAAAGCTACCATCATGCCAGTAGCATACTTGGCAAATCTAGAAGCTTTGATTGCAAAGAGTGGTCAATGTGTGATTGAGACAGAAATGTCCCAAACACTGTGAAGTGAAAGTTCAGAATTTAGTGTACCGAAACTGTATTCTTGATCAGACATCTAAAGGTTATTTCACCAATCGGAGCACCATTCTAAGCTGTAAGGCATTCAGACAACAAAAACAAAAGCTCCAATAACATTCCTTTTCAAGCTTAGGGTGAGTAAATCCTGGATCAGCGGGTACACTTAAAACCCCTTCCCCATGTTTTATTCACTGTTCTGATCTCCATTTTAAGCTGTGAGTCATGCAATAGACACAAGCTCCAAATACGACCCAAATATATCCCTTTTCAAGCTTAAATACTCTCCTTGAAATGGTGCAGGACTTTAGATTTATTCATTTTGTTTATCCATGTGACTTACATATTTGGCTCATATTTTCTTATTTGACAAAGAGACAGAGGAAGGCACAGAAAGTAGCTAAGCCGGGGCTTGAAACCCCGTAGCTGGGTGCACTCATATTTCAGTGACCGATGCTTAGACCGGTACACCAAACTCTGGCACAGCAATGGACTTTCAATAATATTTAAGCATGTTCAGGTGACCAGCAGTGTCAGTAGATAAGGTGGGTCTTTAGGCAGACTACAGATTACCACACAAACCCTTTGACAAGGACAGGGATGACCTGGGGGACTGAATGCAGTGACAGCCAGGAAGTTATCAGGTTGTAAGTTCTAGGGTGTGGTACAAAAGCTCAGGCCCTCTACGATTTAACAGATCACCAGAGAAATTATAGGGTTTATTCCTTAGATAACAAAGATTGACAGCGACCACCAAGTATGAACTCCGGGTGCTGGAGACAAACAATTGACAGTTTAGTTTTGTATTTTTTTATCCCTTGTGGAGTCAGTTGTGGAGTAAATGGTGTAAATAAGTAAAGAACATTGGAGGAACTGAAATGGAAATGTATAGGCAGGAAAACCTGTATTTCCTGTATCCTGTTTAGGTCTGTCAAATTGTGTTGAATTATTTTAGGAAATAAGCCTGTAATTGATATATCATTCTACCGAAATGAAGTTACAGTGGTTGCAAAGTGTCATGTTTCAACACAAAAGGATTTAATGCAAATGTTAATTGCATGCATTTTCTCAGAGGTGATGACATGTTCAACTAAGAGACTATCTGATAAGTGCACTTTTGCCACAGCATTGATTTTGACACACCCACTTCTTTCCACACACCCACTACTAAAGATTGTTTTGAGACAGCCTGTATTCTTACTCTGTTCCTTAATTCTCTGTACGATGATCATGTTTTACCTGAACTCGCTAAATTATTTAATAAATAATTCAATTTAAGGTGCAATTGCTATGAATTGTTTGTTGTTCAAAAATATTTGTAATTTTCCTGTTACATTCTCTCATTTTTAGGTTGTCAAAAATAATCTGAGTCCATCCTGGAAGAAGTTCACTGTGGTTCTGCAAACATTCTGCAACTGTGACATGAGCAAACCAGTCAAGGTACCCATGGCATATAACAGACTACCTACAGACCTATTGCACTAAAACAATGCAACTTTCAGCTTGGATTTAGTGTCAGAGTTAAGACTTAAGGTTATGCATTATGAGTTAGCTTTACATTTAGTCATTTAGCAGATGCTCTTATCCAGAGTGATTTACAGTAACTAGTGACATTCCCCATGAAGTGTCTTGCCCAAGGACACAACAACATTTTAGCACAGTGGAGATTTGACCGGCAACCTCCCGACTACAAGTCTAGCTCCCTGACCACATCTGATGCCCAAATTGTATGAGCTTTAGGAGTTTGGGTTAGGTTTCCATGTTGTGGTTACAGTTAGGCTTTTGGGGTTAAGGTTAGAATTAAGTTTAAGGTTATGTTTTGTTTTATTTGAGAATACTTTTTTTCCTCACATCTTCTGAAAAATATTGTAAAATCTGTCTTTCTTTGTGTCTCTATTTACAGTCCTATGCAAATGTTTAGGCACCCCTGACAATTTCCAAGATTTTCACTTATAGAGAATTGGGTGTTTATATCAGCAATTTCATTTTAATCTATCAAATAATTGAAGGACACAGTAATATTTCGGTAGTGAAATGAGGTTCATTGGATTAACAGAAAATGTTATGCATCAAAACGAAATATAGATATAGATATATATTATATGCATACATTTGGGCACCCTTGCCATTATGTTGATTTGAATACCTGTAACTACCTAGCACTGATTAATTGGAACACACAATGGATCTGTGAGTTCATTAAGCCTTTAACTTCATAGACAGGTGCATCTAATCATGAGATAAGGTATTTAAGATGGCCAATTGCAAGTTGCTGACTCTCCTCTGAAGAGTGGCAACATGGGGGCCTCAAAACAACTATGCAAACGCACATTTGGACGAGCCAGCTTAATTTTGGAACAAGGTGCTGTGGACTGATGAAACAAAGATGGAGATATTTGGTCATAACAAGGGGGGTTATGCATGCAACAAAAGAACACAGCATTCCAAGACAAACACTTGCTACCCACAGTAAAGTTTGGTGGAGGTTTCATCATGCTGTGGGGCTGTGTGGCCAGTGCCGGTACTCGCCGTGCGGACTGCCGAGTGCCGAATGTCGGACAAGAAAAAGCTACTGTAGCTATCGGTGAACGGAGTAGTTAGGGACCAGCATAAAAGTGCATCAACCAGAGCTTCGATTTCTATAGCCTACAAGAGATTACACATTTTGTTTATAAAACAGCTTTTTCGAATATTGAAATATTTATTAAAAGCAACAGTACACTCTTCATAATGCCATGTAACAGCCACAAGGCATGCTTTTCATCAAATATCAATCGTTGATTTTTAAGGAATATTTTAAATTTTAAAAGCACCCTTTTTTAAATAGCTTTCTCAATTGTTGAGATATTAATCTCAAAATGCATCAGTATACTCTCCATAGTGGTATCTAACGAGAAGGGTCCAGCTGCGGCTTGGGCGTTCCTGTTATGACACAATAACGCCCATTGGGCGTTCCTGGTAGCGTTTCATCAACCAATCTTGTTCGCAAGTTCAAATCTAAATGGACACTGTGTGTTTTGTTCTTCATTGCAGCGTGATGCAGACAGGCGATTTTTACTTTGTATCAGTAACTATAGAGATTGCTAATGTGTCGTCATCATTAAATATTCTGGCAAAGCATTTTGGGAATCCGCGGCACAAACTTAAGGCGCCCATGCTAACTGTCTTTTTATTCAACAGTCTTTAATATCTTTTATTTAACAGGCTCATGCACCAATAGCTCCAACAATGTTTTACTAGAAAGCGCATTTAGTAAGACCAGTAAACCAGTCAAAGTTTTCACAATTTACCATTTAACTTATGCATGATGTGTTTGTCATAGTAAGTTACGTGTTTTGTTGAATTCTGAATGCATGCAAATAGATGAGAAAGCGAGGAGTGTGGTGCTTAAAACATTAGCATTCCTTTGAACGGACAACAGTTTTCGTCCTCACATTTACAATCTCCAGGTCCTGGACCCATCCATCTGTACAAAAGACCTGGGCCTGCCTGCTGCAGTGACTTGAAGTTACTGAAAACTTTATGTGTGTATGCATTAACACCAGAGTTTGAATTATGATTTCATTCTTTGTGGGGGTCTCATAAAAATAGCAGCGACCGATGTATAACATAATCAAAAACACACCCATCGCGATATGCGCTCAGCAGTAGCTTTTAGGCTGGTTATTAACATACATGTCGTGATATATATTAAATGAAAAAGTGAATTTTTTGTAATCGAAATAATAGTGCTGATGATTTTTAGAGACCGTCACAGGTGCATGATTTTACTGCTTTCATATGAGCTCCCAAGTAATTCGAACCCTGACTAGTACTATATCATGTAGTTGTATATATGGGTGCTGGAAGTTGAGCAACAGCTAACATGTTGACGTCCCGCCGGCCCTTGACCAGTCGCTATGCTCGTAAGGATGCAGTCCTTTCATTCCCTTTAATTTCTCGTCATATCTCGTCTTTGCATTAGGATTTATTTTTAGGCGGTATGGTCGGAGAATGTTTGTTTTAACCCGCTGCATTTTGTAGGATTCTGTTTTTCATGCTAAGTTTTCATAATTTTCATGCAATCACACTAGCCTGCTATGCCAGCCCATAAAGTGGCCAAACATACCCCTAATTCTTTGCGTTTTGATGACGTTGCCGCCCACTTGGTCACATGTCTTAGCAATCTCTATTTGCGTTACTGTTGAAAAGAAAGTTGCTATATTTTAAAGAATTTGAAGGTATCAGTGTTTTTGGTCACTCGACACACAGCTTTGTGTGTGAGATGTGTTGTTGTGAGATGCTTAATTAATGAAGTGTCGTTGTGAGATGCTTCATTAATGAAGTGTCGTTGTGAGATGCTTCATTAATGAAGTGTCGTTGTGAGATGCTTCATAAGTTGCTTACAATGGATGTCGACAAAGTTTTCGCTCCTGGACATAATGTACACATTACATGCACGTTTTTTCCTTTGACCACAATGCATTTGAAGTAGTGCTCCACCTTGAAAATGCCAACTTTTCATCGGATTGCTCCTGACTCGCCATCTCTGCTACTTATTCGAAACCCTTTTAGCTGTTGTGTGTGTGGCGCTTGTGCTGGCATGTGTGTAAAAACACGGTTAGCTAACATGAAACATGACTGCCTTAGCGAAGTATAATCGCCTAACTCATTATTAACCTAACCACTCACTAGCTCTGAGCCAGGGGTGCGTTCGGATTACACAGTGTATTCAATCAATGCATAGTAACGCACTGCATTTAACATCCAGTAACTGCGTCGTAACAACAGGAAAAGTAATTAGTTAGATTACCCCGTTACTGGAAAAAAACGTCGTTACATAAAGCCGTTATTCCAAACACTGATCATTAGCCTACATTAACCATAAGCCTTAATCAAACCCTTACTCTAACCTTAACCACTCGGAATGAAAATATATTATAACCATCTAAAATATATTATAAGAACACCTTTTACTGAAATGCCACGTCATGATGCTTCCAATTGAAATACATTAATTTTGAAACATGCTGAGAGACACGAGAAAATTGTCTGTGTACATGAATCAACAGATTAAAATTGCGTGATTATATCACGAAATGCTGTGAGTTTGCGTTAGTTAGTAACCTCATGCCTAACCTTAACCGCAAATGGTGTAACAAAATTAATTAGAACGCTATGGAATATGTGTTCCAGGGCATTCCGGTTTGCGAAAACGGGAACCCCCACCAGCACGAGAACGCCCATTTGTGGCTGCAGCTGGATGATATTGTATCTAACAGCCGCAAGCATGATTTTAATCAAATATGAATCATTGATTTTAATGGAATACTTTAAAGCTAAAAATGCACCCTTTATTTAAATAGCTTTCTCAATTTTTGAGAAATGGATCTCAAACTGCATCAGTATACTCTCCATGGTACCATCTAACAGCCGCAAGACATGCTTTTCATCAAATGCTAATCGTAGATTTTTATGGAATACGTTAAAGCTAAAAATGCACCCTTTTTGAAATAGCTTTCTCAATTTTTGAGAAATGAATCTCAAACTACATTAGTCTACTCTCCGTACTACCGTCTAAAAGCCGCAATACATGATTTTCATCAAATATCAATCGCTCTGCAGTCTGCAAGGCCGAAGACGTTGTGTCGTAACCATTGAACATGTGAATATAAAACTATCTTTACCGCGGTCTGCCTTGTTGCTTTTAAGGTCAGTTTGGTTAATCCGTTTTTTTCAGGTATGAAAACAAAAACAGTTTGCTTATTTAGTTTTTAACATTTATTTTTTTAGGCATGAAAATCAATCAATGAAGATTGTTCCTTTTTGTTAATATTTCTTCTAAAACTATATTGTACACCTATACATTTGATAAGCAGAAAGGCTTATCATCAGATAACGCCCATAATAATTGGAATATGGTTAGTTGTTTTTATAATTTTCAGTGGTTATGATGAGCAATATGAGAGAGAAATCTGGTTAATATTGATTGTTGTTTAGGTACATTAAATCATGTTAAGCCTTTTCCTCGCCATAGGATCCAATGAAGAAGAAAATCTTAACGTGAGATTACTTCTATAATCGTTGGATTTCGGTTTAGTTATTTTGACAGGCTTAAGTGTTCATGACAAGATATGGCCATGAGAAATTTGGTGATGATTGACCATTGTTTAGGTACATTAAAACCACTTTAAGCTTTTTCACATTACGTTTTAGTATGTCCCGTATGCGACGGGATGTTGTAACGTGGCTCAAACACTTTCAGCATGTGTTTAAAGTCCTCCCTTTGCACAACCGAATACGGCCTCATGTCTGCACCTATAAACACATCCATAGCATTTGTGATGGCTTTAACCCGGTCTGATTAATTGCACCATGTCATGGTGATAAGTGGTTGTTTTGCAGCTTTCATTTTCACTCCTGACAGTGAAACACTGGGGTGATGTCGCTTCAAATGCGTGGCCATGCTTGATGTGTTTCCACTGTCATATCGCTTTCTTGTGCCACAGTGCCTACACACTGTCACGGTTTTATCCAGTAACCTCTTTCCTTCATCATTATATTTAACAGAAAAACCAAAATGCTCCCATACAGGGGATTTAAATAACGTGGGGCGTTCAAGCTCCTCCGTTTTTTTCCCGCTCATGACCACGCTGTGAGCGGACTGAACATGCGCACAACTTTTTTCAGAAAACAATCCGCGGATCACGTGTGTGCCGAACCGAAGATATTGATCCGAACGCATCACGGATCAATGCCCCACTACATTTCAGGGAAAACAGTGCGATTTCTTTTTGTCTAGTTTGGAATGTATTTTGAAAAATTCTGACACTTGAATACATGTTGCTTTTAAAGTTAGTTGCTTTAATTTAGACATGATTGCAGCTTGTAAGTTATAAAGCAAATTAAATAAAAGTATATTGCTAATCATACATTTTTTCGGACCTTTGACCTTGTACATATATCAGATTTGGACCTTTGAATATAAAGTTTGAGAATCCCTGATCTAGAGGCTGTTATTTCTGCCAAAGGAGGCTCAACTAAATATTGTTTTTATATTTCTGTTAGGGTGCCCAAAATTATGCACCTGTCTAATTTTGTTTTGATGCATTTTGCACATTATCTGTTCATCCAATAAACCTCACTTCACTCATGAAATATTACTGTCCTTCAGTTATTTAATAGATCCAAATGAAATTGCTGTTCCAAACACCCAATTATTTATAAATGAAAGTGATGGAAATTGTCAGGGGTGCCTAGAAGTTTCCATACGACTGTATACTATATGTATTGTACATGTACACTTGGTAGAAAACAAATATTTTTATGTGACCTCTATTCTGCTGCAGTGCCAGGACTTACATTGTTTGTGTCACTGGCAGGTCACGTGTTACGATAAAGATGAAGACACTAGTTCAGATATGATAGGGGAGTTTACTTGTACTACTGCCCAGCTTTTGGATGCTCAACACCGTCCGGTGAGTCTAAAGGGACTTTGTCCTGTTTGCTCTGTCTCAACTCCTCCTGTGCCTTCTTCCAGGTCCACTGCTCTGATTATGATAATGATGGCACACATGACCTTATCGGCGTTTTCCAAACTAACGTCTCTGAACTGCAAAAAGCTGCTCATGGTTCACCGGTGAGGCCATGTCTTCTTTTGCATTTGAACTTGTATTGCTTTTAGAAGCTTCACTGCCTAGCATGTGTTTCCCATATGTCCCCTTTTTGACATTAAAGCAGAAACCATTCACATGATCCATTTGAAATCTCTTTCCAGCTTCATTATTTTAGAAGGCACAATGAGAATGATGACCAATTTTAGCCAATTGCAGCACACAAACTGCAGCACATTATTTTGTTTAAGACTCTTATAGGCTCTATGCACAGCGCCACTACTTCCTGAACTTAAGGCTGCTCTTTTATTTCCTGTTTTACATTATTGGACAAACTGATTAATCCACGTGTGTCACAATGGTCAAACACACCTGGATTAATCAGTTTGTCCAATAATGTAAGACAGGAAACAAATGAGCTGCCTTAAGTTCAGGAAGTAGTGGAGCTGTGCATATAGCCTATTGGTGGTGGTATATCTGGGAGAAGGTGAGGTGACATCACCTTTTTAAAACCTTCAAAGTATTTTAGAGAAGCTTGGCTATTTCAAAGAGGTGATCATGTTACTGGTGTCTACATTTCAAGGTGACCTGACACCTTTTAGCATCATTAAATCATAATACAATCAGTTCATCCACAGGACTAGTATGACTGATTTTACATTTGTTATTTGTAAAAGTCTGACAAAGTTGTAACTATAATCCATATTAATTTAAAGTTGTTTGTTATTAATTACAAATTAATCAGAGCTCCAGACTGTGGCCATTTACAGACATTTTTCACATTTTCCAGCTAAATTCAACTTTATCCTGAGGCCTTGGGGTTTAGGGATGCTCCTCAACAGTTCAGCACACATACTGTTGAAGGATGTACTAAAAGCAAGCTAACTACTTGTTACTATGCAGGCTAATATAACTAGCCAGTTCTCACAAAATCACAAACTAGCAGCTGCCATCTCCTGGGAACCACCTGGAGAACAATTACCAAAGATGTCCATAAATTATTAATATTCTTAAAGTGGATTTATTAATCCATTAAGATAAATAACAAACTAATCAAACTAGCCATCTACCTAGACTTATTACCACGGTAATATTTTGTAGCCTCCACATGCTTTTTTCCTAGACTTGGTGGTATGTTTTCAAAAAACTTAGACATGCACCGTTTCCACCAAACTAACTCACCAGATTCACTAATGAAGGACTATTGTTATTTTGATAAATGAGGCACCAATGCCACAGGGGGGTCATTTTCTGGAGTCCTGTAAGGATGTTACATTTACTAGATATTAGAAACACATTTTCCCCAGGTTATATTTACAACTATATGACTGTTCTAAGTGCATGCACAGAAATGCAAAAGTTCTGTAAATGACACAAGTTTTGGTCTCCACAAAGTTTGTTGTTTCAGTGATCTTAGATTTTTTGTCAGTAGTTACTATGGTATACTGAAGTATAATTACAAACATTCCATAAGTGTTAAAGGCTTTTATTTACAATTACATTAAGTTTATGCAGTGAGTCAATATTTGCAGTGTTGACCCTTCTTTTTCAAGACCTCTGCAATCCGCCCTGGGATGCTGTCAATTAACTTCTGGGCCACATCTTGACTGATGGCAGCCCATTCTTGGATGATCAATTCTTGGAGTTTTCAGAATTTGTTTTTTGTTTATCCATCTGCCACCTGAGGTCTCACCACAGTTTTTCATTGGGATGAAGTTCTGGGTAGTTTAATGGCCATGGACCCAAAATGTCTATCTGATCACTCTTCATGACATTTTGGAGTATATGCAAATTGTCATCATCAACACTGAGGCAGCAGACTTTGTGAAAATTAGTATTTGTGTCATTCTCAACTTTTGACCACAACTGTAGTGGCCTTTTTATTAATATTCTTAAAGTGGATTTAATTATCCATTTGACTGGTCAGTTGTTGAAATCATGAAGATAAATAACAAATTAAACAACCTAGCCATCTACCAGATCTTACCAAGATAATATTTTGAATTCTATTATGTTAAGTTGACAATTTATTATGAGTAAATCCTTGCACCTCAATGGTGTTTTGCACTATCTTTTACATAGTTATTTGCAAAGAATAATTTTTAACATTGTTTACATTTTTATCAGGTGGAGTTTGACTGTATCCACCCTGAGAAGCAGAAGAAGAAAAAGAGTTACAAAAACTCTGGAGTAGTCATTTTCAAGAGCTGCCAGGTAGGTCAGAACGCTGACTTAGATTTGACCCTCTGTGTTTGATTGCTCACTTTTTTTCTAAACCAATTTATGTCCCCTTAGATACAGGCACAGTACTCGTTCCTGGACTATGTCATGGGAGGTTGCCAGATCAATTTTACAGTAAGTAAATATGGTTTAAAAGCCCTTTAATTATTTTTATTTTAGTTTACTCAGTTTAACTAATTGACAGACATTTCGGAGGCCATGGTAAACACTCTTAATCTCTTAGATACATACATTTTTTGTTAAGTTACGTCATTTATAAACAGTGGAGTAAGAATATATACAGTACTCAGCGTAAGTGAGTACAGCCCCTTTAAAGATTAAGATTTGTATCAATGTCTCTCACAGAATAACGCCAGGGTCAGACCAATTGTGACAATGCATCACAGAGGCTTGAACCTTTACGTAGCTACGCAACAATCATTTCAACATGCATTCTCTTTGCGAGACCTTGTTTGTATGACACGTCTGCCCGTATCACTCCCCAGCCTGCTTGCTTCTCCAAATCCACTTTACTAACCTTTACTTTTGGCAGCTGGTTGTTGGGGCTCGTCCTCCATGTACAACAGTGTGATTACCAATGCTTTTCTCAATGTTTAGTGTCATTTTTAAAAGAGGCTGTAATCTCATCTCAGTTATTAATCCACAATTGTCACTCCTACTTTTGGGGAAGACATTATAATCGGCTACCAAAGTAGGTTAAATGAGCGTGTCATAGAACATTTTCAATTACCAAAAAATATGTAATCCTACAAAACATTCAAATAAGTTTTTTTAATACTTCAACTAGCCTAATGAAAAACAAACTGCATATATTGATAAATATATCAATAAATGATACATTCCCCTTTTCCAAGCTGAAGTCAGTGTGTAGGTTTGTCCAATGCAATTCAAAGCATCCGTTCAATTGGACAACCTACTTGACCCACTGAGCCACTGCCGCCTCAAAAAAAAAGAAATTAACCTTTGTCTCAACTGACCAAAGTATGGAGTCCCAGTATTCCCAGTTAATTCACATTTTACCAAGTTTAATTCCTAGAAGATTCATGGAGGTGTACTCATTTTGCACCATAGTCATTAATAAACGTTAAATTTTGTTATTTTGTATCGACTAATCTCATTTGCAACCAATAAACCAGAGGTGCTAGAATATTTGATTGTATAGGATCCCATGGAATGTATTGATTCTGAATAGAGACATGACTTTCTGAGTCATCTGTTGGGGTGTACTCATCTTACAGTTTCTATATTTTCTCCAAGGTGGGCATTGACTTCACTGGATCTAATGGTGACCCACGCTCCCCTCAGTCCCTGCATTACATGAGTCCGGATGGTATGAACCAGTATCTGATGGCGATCTGGTCAGTTGGCCAGGTAGTCCAGGACTATGACACGTAAGAAGTGACATTCTCCTTATTTTGTGGTTCCCTTCTCCTTGTAGTGTATTATTGGTAAAGAAAATCAGAATACAGTAACTGAAATGAAGAACAACACTTGGTTCAACTTCCCGGTGTGGGAGGATCAACTCATTGACAAAGATTAATGAAATCAGATAGCAGAGTTTATTAATGAATTTCTATTTAACATGTCCCTAGTCTGGAATAGGCAAGCAACTGAAGCATTCTGTTGCGGAACAACATGTCTGGCGCTTGTCAGCCTAATAAACATACACTGCGTTACAAAATTATTTTGCAAATTAGTATTAGGTGTCATAAACATTAAATATTTTTATAATAAATTTTAACTGCATTTTGAGTTCTTTTTTAAAAAATACTGTTTTCATTGGGTGGTTTGTTCATTGAAATTCGACTTACACCCTAATGGTTGATGACTTGAAAATTCTACTGACTGTCATTTGCATCGACTATTTAGGAAAATCTGTGTAAAATATCATTTGCATAATAATTTAAGACGCAATGTATACAGTGCATTCGGAAATTATTCACAGCGCTTCACTTTTTCCACACTTTGTTATACCCTTGTTCTGAAATGGATTCAATTCAAAATTCGAAATACAATACCCCATAATGACAATGTGAAAGAAGTGTTTGAAATCTTAGCAAATTTATAAAAAAAATTATGAAACAAGCACAGGTACTAGACTACTCACAGCCTCTGCTCAATACTTTGTTGAAGCACCTTTGGCAGCAATTACAGCCTCAAGTATTTTTTAGTATGATGCTACAAGCTTGGCACAACTATTTTTGGGCAGTTTCTCCCATTCTTCTTTGCAGGACCTCACAAGCTCAATCAGGTTGGATGGGGAGCGTCGGTGCACAGCCATTTTCAGATCTCTCCAGAGATGTTCAATTGGGTTCATGTCTGGGCTGTGGCTGGGTCAATTGTTCTCTATGCTCTGTGTTTAGGGTCATTGTCCTGTTGGAAGATGAACCTTCACCCCAGTCTGAGGTCCGGAGTGCTGTGGAGCAGGTTTTATGTCTCTGTATATTGTTGCATTAATTTTTCCCTCAATTCTGACTATTCTCCAGGTTTCTGCCACTGAAAAACATGCCCACATCCTGATGCTCCACCATCATGCTTCACTGTAGGGATGGTATTGGCCAGGTGATGAGCGGTGCCTGTTTTCCTCCAGACATGACGCTTGCCATAGAGTTCCATCTTTGTTTCATCAGACCAGAGAATTGTTTCACATGGTCTGGGAGTTCTTCAGGTATCTTTTGGTAAACTCCAGACAGACCCATGTGCATTCTACTGAGGAGTGGCTTCCGTCTGGCCCCTCTACCATACAGGCCTGATTGGTGGAGTGCTAAAGAGATGGTTGTTCTTTTGGAAGGTTCTCTCTCCACAGAGAAATGCTGGAGCTCTGTCAGAGTTACCATTTGTTTCTTGGTCACCTCCATGACTAAGGCCGGGCGGCCAGCTCTAGGAAGAGTCCTAGTGTTTCCAAACTTCTTCCATTTAAAGATGATGGAAGCCACTGTGCTCATTGGGACCTTCAATGCTGCAGATATTGTTCTGTACCCTTCTCCAGATCTGTGCCTCGATACAATCCTGTCTCAGAGGTCTACAGACAATTCCTTGGACTTCATGGCTTGTTTTGTGCTCTGACATGCACTGTTAACTGTGGGACCTTATATAGACAGGTGTGTGCCTTTCCAAATGATGTCCAATAAACTGAATTTACCACAGCAAGACTCCAAACAAGTGGTGGAAACATCTCAAGGATGATCAGTGGAAACAGGATGCGCCTGAGCTCAATCTTGAGTGTCATAACAAAGGCTGTGAATACCTATGTACATGTGCTTTTTTGTTTTTTATTTTTAATAAATTTGCTAAGAATTCTTACACACTTCTTTCACATTGTCATTATGGGGTATTGTTTGTATAAAAATTTGGGGAAATAATGAATTTAATTTCGAAATAAAAGTTTAACATAAAAAAATGTGGAAAAAGTGAAGCGCTGTGAATTTTTTCTGGATGCACTGTAGCTGTCTGGCAGAGACCAAGAGGCAGGAACCAAAGGCTGCCCTCCTATCAAGTATGGTCATACATTCAAATATTGTACAGACAAATGAGCAGAATATACACAGACCCAGGGTCTACATCAACAGTTTCTCACTACAGAACAAGGCATTTCATATGATTGAATAGAATTATTCCACAATGTTTGTGGATTCAAGGTCAAGGATATGTTAAAGTTAAGTATAATTATTTCTATGAAGGTGGGGACCTAAATGGATGAACAGTTTTCACGTGATACATCTATACTTCACAGATTTTGGGATACCATTTTTACTTTTCCTCATTTAATATTGTAATGAGATCTAATGTGGTTTTATATTCTTCCTCAGTGACAAACTCTTCCCTGCATTTGGATTTGGTGCTCAAGTGCCCCCAGACTTCAAGGTTGGATAAAAAAGAATAAGTCATTATTGCAGGAAAATATATATATATATATATTTTTTTTAAATGTCATGCTATTTGTCCTGCAGGTATCACATGAATTTGCATTGAACTTCAACCCCAGCAACCCTTACTGTCAAGGTAAATATCTTATTCCTAGAAATGTGTACATTTGATATTATATGCATTGTATATCAGCATGACTAACTATTGAAGTGAATAACGATACAAAAACATTGATAACATTCAGTATGTAATCAACACAGCAAAGGACAAAGAAGTCTAAATATATTTCGGCCAATAAAAAAATGTAAGTACTTTTTGGAAAGTTTGTGAAAAAGGCAGTGACTGGTGGGTGGGTAACAACAGCAAATCAGACATAGATGGTAAAGTTCTCTTCTGAAGAGTGATTCTGGACACAAAAGACAATGCTCAATCTTACCATGAGGCCGTTTGGGATTTTGAAAACGTCTTTGTTAATTTGTAGAGATATAAGACAGGATCCTCCTCATTGACAGATAAATGTAACACAACACAGGAAAAATACATCCTTACTGTTAATACATGTTTTGGCTGTGTTATACACTCACCTAAAGGATTATTAGGAACACCCATTCAATTTCTCATGAATGCAATTATCTACTCAACCAATCACATGGCAGTTGCTTCAATGCATTTAGGGGTGTGGTCCTGGTCAAGACAATCTCCTGAACTCCAAACTGAATGTCAGAATGGGAAAGAAAGGTGATTTAAGCAATTTTGAGCATGGCATGGTTGTTGGTGCCAGACAGGCCGGTCTGAGTATTTCACAATCTGCTCAGTTACTGGGATTTTCACGCACAACCATTTCTAGGGTTTACAGAGAATGGTGTGAAAAGGGAAAAACATCCAGTATGCAGCAGTCCTGTGGGCGAAAATGCCTTGTTCATGCTAGATGTCAGAGGAGAATGGGCCGACTGCTTCAAGCTGATAGAAGAGCAACTTTGACTGAAATAACCACTCGTTACAACCGAGGTATGCAGCAAAGCATTTGTGAAGCCACAACACGCACAACCTTGAGGCGGATGGGCTACAACAGCAGAAGACCCCACTGGGTACCACTCATCTCCACTACAAATAGGAAAAAGAGGCTACAATTTGCAAGAGCTCACCAAAATTGGACAGTTGAAGACTGGAAAATTGTTGCCTGGTCTGATGAGTCTCGATTTTTGTTGAGACATTCAGATGGTAGAGTCAGAATTTGGCGTAAACAGAATGAGAACATGGATCCATCATGCCTTGTTACCACTGTGCAAGCTGGTGGTGGTGGTGGTGTAATGGTGTGGGGGATGTTTTCTTGACACACTTTAGGCCCCTTAGTGCCAATTGGGCATCGTTTAATGCCACGGCCTACCTGAACATTGTTTCTGACCATGTCCGTACATCTTTATGGCCACCATGTACCCATCCTCGGGTGGCTACTTCCAGCAGGATAATGCACCATGTCACAAAGCTCGAATCATTTCAAATTGGTTTCTTGAACATGACAATGAGTTCACTGTACTAAAATGTCCCCCACAGTCACCAGATCTCAACCGTGTAGAGCATCTTTGGGATGTGATGGAACGGGAGCTTTGTGCCCTGTATGTGCATTCCACAAATCTCCAACTGCAAGATGCTATCCTATCAATATGGGCAAACATTTCTAAAGAATGCTTTCAGCACTTTGTTGAATCAATGCCATGTAGATTTAAGGCAGTTTTGAAGGCGAAAAGGGGTCAAACACAGTATTAGTATGGTGTTCCTAATAATCCTTTAGGTGAGTGTATATAATGATATGAATATTCTTGACAGTGAGAAGGACTTGGGAGTTAGTTGAATAAAAATATATGGGATTCAGGACGGCATAGGCAAAATGCCTAATACAGATCTATGGTTAACAGAGTAACCTCTAATATCCACTTGTAGTCTTCAAAGATACTGCCATTTACAGTGCATCTGGAAAGTATTCACAGTGCTTCACTTTTTCCACATTTTGTTAAGTTAAACTGGATTAAATTCATTTTTCACACAAAATTCTACAAACAATACCCCATAATGACAATGTGAAAGAAATGTGTTTTGAAATAAAAAAATGACAAAAAACACTTTTTGTTGTTAAGGGTGTAACAACAAAATGTGTAAAAAGTGAAGCACTGGGAATACTTTCCGGACGCACTGTAGCTGCATGTTACGATGCAGAGTTTTTATTTGTACACGAGTCAGTCACAATTGACCCATCATACAGCGGCAAAATGTTTTAGACTAAATCAGCCGTGTGTTTTGATGTGTTCCAGGGATCCAGGGAATTGTGGAGGCCTACCGCATGTCTCTTCCCCAGGTGAAGCTCTATGGGCCCACCAACTTCTCCCCCATCATCAACCATGTGGCCAGCATCGCTTCAGGAGCAGCACAGCAAAATACCGCATCGGTGAGTTTAGGGGACACGCGCAAACTCTCTTCTCTCTCCTCTTTCATTGAAAGATAATTTCCTTTTTTCCAATTTACCCTGAAAATAGACAAAAAGACCAGGTGAAAACATTTCCTATGTTTCACGTTCTCCTTAACAGAGGCTAAAGGGATTGACTGCTGAGATTTTGTGATTTGTACGATATAGGACATATAATCGTGGAAGTGTAGTTGGTGAACGTAATCATCCTGCATCAGGCTTCCGTGTTGGATGAGCAGTGCAAAAAGAATCACTCTGCAACATATTTTAATTAATTTTATATTTATTTATTTTAACAGGGACAATGCACATTAATAAATAGCTAATTTTCATCCGTAGTCCCTGAGCAGGTGATACTAACTAATGTCCAACATCATCAATACATAAGTACAGACATGTGGTTGGATGAACCATGTAAGCACCCCTCTGTCCAAGGAGTTGCGGAGCTGCCGACGATGCAGGGTTAGTGGGAATTGGGAGAGGAAAAAAAATACTGGCAGTCCCATTTTAATTTGAGACAAAATTATGCATCTTCATGAACCGATGAACGTCTATCATATTATTCACATATTCTAGTGGATAACTAGTCCACTATAATTAATACATCATGTTGGCTTAACTGTAGCAGCTGCCATTACAGCAGCAAAGAATAAACTGTAAATGAAGATACCCTGAATTTCTATCTTCAGGACCCCAACCCATGGCCTGGAGTTCAACTAGATTCTGTAGTGACAGATTCCACTAGCTTGAATGACGCAACCAACTTAGAAAACGAAGCACTGTGAGCTGTTATCAGCCAGAACATTCCACAGCTACAAACGCAATATTTGTGTTGTCGTGTGCCTCTAAATCCTCCCAAAGGTGCAAGTTTTTACTGGCATTTATTAATTTCTGGTAGGGTTGGGTATCATATGGGTCTTAACCGATACCTCATAATGATACCGATACCTTAACTACAGTTAAACCGATACTTTCTTTAAAGAAATAGCAATCATGAATGCTTTGAATATTTATGGTTTTTAGGTCATAGCAGATTTGTTATACGGTACATATAGTCATCCAGGTACACATATACATATTGTAACTTGTCTTTCATTCTGTGACATGTATTTGTGTGCAAAACACATCAATGGTCATTAAATATCATTCAATTATGGAATTCAGATAAAAAACATAAATATATATATACCACATTTATTGAAATGGGATAGTAGAAAATAACACACACATAAAACTGAAATACAACTGGTAGAGGCACACCAGACTAACAGCACCTTTCTTCTTGAAAGCAATGGAATAAAAACCTACATTACCTGAATCTAGGAGAGTCCACAGTTAAGAGGGTTTAATATCCTGTACACTAATTTTACCATGTTTATACCTCAAAATGTTTTGTCTTGCATTACTGCTGTAGATTCTTTAGGTTTCTTGTCCAACCCTCATTGTTTTACTTAAGCAGGACCCAAAACGTAAATAGCATTTACTCCTACATTTGTCGTGATCTTCTAATATCCTACTAATCTCGGAAGATGTGAGATTATTAATAATAAACATTGCCGACAGCAACTCCCTGTACTCAGCTCCAGGCCTGCCTGGTAAAATTTACATTCTAATATGCCTATTTGCCCAAAGTTGGAATGGTTTTGTTAGTTTATACATTTACATAACCTAAATAATTACATAGCCTACATAAACATTAACACACAACAGACATCGTTGACAGGGAATAACCGCACACCTCAGCAGTGCGGAGGTGTGCGATTATTCCCTGGCAACGCACAGTGTGGAGTGTGTTAATGTGCTTATAAAATGGTTGCCAACATTTCATTTGTGAAAATTTATATTCTAATTAGTATTTTTAGCTAAAGGAAATGGTCGCAAGACATGCGGTTATCGTCTAACATTAACGTACCCCCCACTAATCCCCTTACTGTTGCCATGTTAGTATGCCACAAATCAAGTAGTTCCTATTAAAGGAGAATTCCGGGCGATTTGAAAACGTACCTCTGTTGTTTGCATATCGGAAATGCTGTCCGTAGCGTTAATAACTCAAACAATCTGTATTGCCAAAACCGTGTTTACCTTTTGCTGCCAGTATACAACCATTACGCATTTATGGGGCAAGTTAAAAAGCATGCTTTGAGCCACTAAACATGTTCAAAATGTAATTACTAGTCCTTATCAATTTGCACTGATTCCTTATAATAGACACAGCGAGTTTGAACAAATAAGATCGTGTACATACCTTAGTTTATTTCCCATTTCCCTGTGAAGTCCACACTAGTCGATTGTCGAAGTCATACAATTCAATATTCCAAAACGTATTTTTTCTGCAGAAAAAAACAATTTGCCGTGGTTATATCCATAATCTACTTTGATTGGGTGTAAACTGACACTTGCATTCACAGTAGAGATGTTCCGATACCATTTTTTCCCTACAGATACCGATTCCGATACCCGGTGCTGTGGGTATCGGCCGATACCGAGTACCGATCCGATACTAGGGCCCTATGAAATCCGTGTTATTTCTTGGCCAATTTTTATTTATTTATTTTATTTTATTATCCAGTTTTATTTTTTTCCAAATTCCGTGATTTCCGTTATTTTTTCCCAATTTCTGTGATTTGGACAAAAGTTGCATTCAGAAGCCCGAAATATAGAGAATTTTGCTGTACAGTTTGCACAATCATTGCCAGGTAGGCTAAATTTACTTTCCATATGATCTAAGTACTTATTTCTAGACAAGCTATTTCACGAAATATTAGTCATGTTAATAACACATTATTTCTTCTTACAGATGAATCTACCCACAATGAAAAATAAAAGAGTAGACAAAGATTTCCTAAGATATGGAAAAAAAGTGGAAAAACGACAAACAAAAATATTTATAAACGTTATTTTAAGAAGTTGTATCAGGCGCAATCGTGTGGACAAAGCCATCACATTCAGCAACAGTCCCGCTATTTCGACCTTGCTCTCCCTGAGTGCGAGCTGCCTGATTAGCAAGACCGTCAGAGAATTGCTTCAGGCGAAGGAACATAGTAGCCTATACCTAGTTATATACATTTGGATAAGTGATTGAATGGGAAAAAACAAGCGTTGTTTGATTGGAAAATTTAGAATGGTGTGAATACCGTTGTTAATAGCTGTCAGTTATCAAGCGGATTACAACGTTTGAACTATATGACGGAGCGCATGTTGGCCAAATTCGGTAGAGAAACACTGCATATAGCCTATCAATAGAGCGCAAATTAACTTCCATGTTTGCTGCCTTTTGTATTAGGACAAACTCAATGACAGTTGTTAATATTACTGGAATATATTTGGATTATCGAAAAAAATATATATAGATTGCTCGAAAATATGCAAATTCCGCGAGATTCCGTGTTTGATGTAAATTCCGTTTTTATTGATAGATTCCGCGATTCCGTCCGTGTTCTCCGCAACGCGGAAACCATAGGGCCCTACGATACCAGTGTGTTAAAAAAGGAAATGATCATACTATTACTGTGATATGATTATCATTGTGGTAAGCACCGCACTTAGCAAATACATGGGGCACACGTCGGAGCTCAAAATGTCCGTGGTAAAGCCTAATTACATGCATGTCTTTCAGTATATGAAATGTGTTCCTTAATTGTCTCGTATATTTTTGGTAGCGCAGTTTCTGAGATCTATTTACAAGAAGAAGTCTTATGTATATAGCGCCTTTCCATAGCTATTACAATACATTTAGACACTCAGACATAAATTACAGTCACATGGTTACATGTATTCACATTATACAAAATGCATGTTAAATATATATGTTTTTAACTGGGATTTCTACAACCTGGCAAACAGTACCTTGGCTCTCCAAAGGCTCCATTAAATGGCAAATTCCCACATTTCTGACGACAGACAGGGGTTGGTCATTCAGGACAATAAACTCCAAGATTTTGTCGGTTAACTTTGTTGCTTTTTGCCTGTTTTTTGGGAAATTTATTTCGTAGTTTGAAGGCAATTTCCAGAGTTTGCTGCTGCAGTTCGTCCTTATTTTTTCCCCTTAGCCTTGATAAATTCGTCATGCTCTTTAGCGTGACGCGTCTTAAAATGTTTGATTAAATTGCTGGTGTTTAAATTTGCAACACTCGTGCCACCCCTCGAAATTGTTTGCATATGTTGCATGTCGCCGACGTCTTACTGGTGGGTACATCCAAAGTACTAAAGTACTGCCAAACCGCGGACATGATGCGCTAATGTTAGCTTCTTTTACGAGGCGTCAGGTGATCTATTCTTCTTCACCCCTCTAAAACTCTGCCGATGGCAGCACAGCGCAACTGTTTTAAGAGAGGCAAAGAAGAACTGTGTCAGAGCTAAAAGAGCTAACCAGTAAATATATTCCTATTTCTAATAAATTACATGGTATCGGATCGGTCCCTTGACTCCAGTACTCGCCGATACCGATGCCAGCATTTACGGCAGTATCGGAGTCATTTCCGATACTGGTATCGCAATCGGAACAACTCTAATTCACAGCTCCCAAGAGTTCAAGAGTTATCGCGCATGAGCAGAGGTAACTAAGCAACACTGTTGAGGAAGCGGTGTCAGGTTACCTGGCCGACTTGCTACATTATTTGGACATAACCACCGCAAATATTGTTTTTTGGGAAAAATCAGAGACTGTAAAAAATATGGACTGTGACGTCACCCGTTGGTTTCTAAAAAGCTTTTTTGAAGCTTATTGTGGGTGGAGACGGTTGTCGCCATCTTGGTAGCGCGTCACTCGACATCAATCTCGGATAACCAAAAATGGTCAAAGAGGTGGTGCGTGGGTGGAGCTGAGGTGCTTGGTTGCTGATGCCATGCCCACCGAAATGTGACATTAGCAAGTTAGCAAAGGCTAAGAAGCTAAGCTAAATGCTACCAGTATGCTACTTAACATTGCTAGCGGTTGCTAGTCGGCGGTTGCCCATCACCATAACGTTGTGTCATTTTGCGATAAATTCTTTGGAAGACGATGAAACCCTCAGGTTATATTTATGTTCATGATAAAACGTTTAATTCATTTTTAATGTTCCAATAAATAAACATAACTAAAATCTGTAGATTTCATGAATATAGCCTACATGTCAAAAACCTCAAATATCTAATCAAATTTATTGTAGGGCTGGACGATATTGAGGTGTCGGTATATTAGAGTTTTGAGCAAGATGTGATAAATGCCTTTATCGTGCGAATGTGTTTCTGCGCGTGTACACTTAAAAAACAACAGCCATCTGTTGCGCTCTCCTGTAAAGCTCCCTTCCCCACAGCGGTCCCGGTTAAACACGCATGTAAAAGACTAACATCTCCACTAATCAGTCCTCAACAGCCTTGCTCGTATATATTAGGCATCTTAAAGAGGCAGTCAATCTCATAATGGTTAACAGTGAAGCATAAAGATAATATACTTTAGATTAACTATTAATTTTGAATAGGCTAGATCAAATGCTTAACGTATGACTTTCATATGCATGCATAACTGCATTAAAACGATTGTGGCCAGAGGTACAGTAGTTAGCCTACTCACGCAACAAAACTTTTCCAGCACACGATCACGCATTGGAACAGAAGTGTACTGTGAACGAAAATTCCAGGAGACTTTTTCAGCAAACTGCTGCAGTAACATCCTTTTTTCCCTGATCGTTTTTAAATAAACTCAGAGCAAATCTTAAATGTAAAGATGTAAATGTAGGCACAAATGGTATGGTAGGCATAATGTAGGCTACATGTTCAAATACTTTAATCACAAATCCGATATATGATTGAGCATGGTTCTTTTCCAGAAATACATTCGGATTAAATGAATAGAGATCAACATAGGTAAATTCCATTCCACAACAATCTGTGTTTTGATCAACTATTTGACAAAGTGCAACTTTTCATTAGCTAATTTCAATAAAGAAATTCTAATTCTTTTTTACATTTGTGTACACATTTTCTAACCTTTTTAAAAACAATATTGAGATATATGTAGTTAGTAGTTAGAAGAAATTAAATATACAGAGATATTCATTTAATGGAGCTATAAAAGATATTCATATAACCCAGTCCTAATTTCTTTTTTCAGTTAGTAGTGCGAAATTAGACCAAATCATACGTTTGCTGTGCTGAATCTCTATACTGTTAGTCAAATATGTATTTCTCGACATAGATTCCTATTGGTTGTCTGAAAACCTATGGCTTATAAATAACAGTCTATGATTGGAACATTAGTTCTCAGGAGTGACGGTTAATGGTAGGATCTTGACGTAGTGTTGGGCACCAGCTAAGACGGTCAGGGTTGACTTTCCAGGGCGTGATAAATTAAAAGAAAGTCCAGAATCCCATGCTGGTGAGGACAGGTACTCCACGGTTGCAAAAAACCACACAATTAATGATCTTTGGCTATAACAACAAGGCGACAAATATCTCGGGCAAGCAAAACACTGAAAGCGCACGTTATGGAGATGATGGCAGTGCGTCTTTCACTGATAGGCATCGTGAGATTAAACGTCGATGTTTGATATACATTTTTTGTCATAGCTTGGCTGGTCTCTACCTTTCCTATGCCTATTTCTATTAAACATCCCACATTTAAAGTGTGGTAAAGAAGCAAAATAATGAAAATGGTCGTTTAATCTTGAAACCATGAGCAGCCGAGACATAGACACCGATTCTGAGATGCCGGTGTCTAACATCTAATTATCCGCTGCCCTAACTGTGGAACCTTACGGAATTTTCCAACCACATGCAAATCCATTTTGTAGCTACATAAATATTATAATCCTAAATGCTATCAAGTCTTTATAAAATGTACATAACAAAGCACAATAATTTACACTAACAACCAAAGTAATTCAAAAAAATTGAAAACCACTTGTAGTCGGAAGACAACAGGCCACAGAAGAAGTGCGACTGCCGCTTCTCAGGTTGTGTGGAGGACTGAATCTGTAGTCATCCGACTGCACTGCACGTAGTAAATGCCTCCACACCAGGGTGGATTTTATTTGGGGACGTCGGGCTCACGTTCGGGACCGGAGTGGATGGAACGGTCTGTAGCGCATCAAACCCATTGTGTGATACGGTTCGGTTTCCCTCAGTCCGGACGGAAAAGCGAGCCCGGCGTCCCCAATAAAGATTCACCGACCGCGGTTGCTCCACACAACCTGAGAAAGCGGCTGTCGCACCCCGGCTCGCCCACTCTAACCATACCCTTACTTAACCAAGGAACCTCGTTAATGGAAATTTGCAAAATTAATTTAACTCTGTGTTAAATTCTAACATGAAGTTAGCATCGTTAACACAGTTTAGCATCGCTGGATGGCTAACCCAGAGCCAAATCATTAGCTGGATAGTACTGTAGTTAGCTAGTTAACACAAAACATCGGCACCTGCTAACATATTACAATTTCGTTTACCTAAACAACTGGAGCACAAACTTATTGGATGGTCACAGCAAGACATTATTAGATAATTTACAACAATAATATTGTAAAAGCACAACTCCACAGATAAGCAGCATGTACAGTAAGTCAAGTTCAGTGACTGAAATTAGCTGAAGCGGTAGCACACAGGACAAACCGCTAGCAGTCTTACAGTGCCAAAACGTCTGTCACTCATTAGGCCGCGCCCCCAAATTATAAAACTTTTATCATTTAAACGGATGAGTTATAAAAAATTCACTCCCCCCACAGTTGACAGATAGAGGAAAATAAGCAATATACACCAAAACCATTTTTTGAACCAGGCTATAAACATGTTTATTTCAGCTGTAAAGTTGGGCATTTTGCCATAGAGGTCTATTGAAATTGCTCCTTTCTGCAGCCAGCCTCAAGTGG
>JACXGM010000920.1:14526-34414 GCA_016801145.1 Umbra pygmaea
ACAAACACACACACACACACACACACACACCCACACACACACACACACACACACACACACACACACACACACACACACACACACACACACACACACACACACACACACAGCCCAGTGGGTCCTTCAATCAGCAAAGGTTTTTTTATGGCTCTCATGGTGTCATGGTGACAAGGTCTCTCTCACACAATCAAGGGGACTAATTAAAGCCATCAGGTAATTAAGTACAATTAAGGGATTAACGACTAGGGTGGAATAAAAACCAAAAAGTCTAACCCCTCCTTTCCCACACTGTCACACACATCTCTCATAGACCCATAGTTTCACATGAAAACACAAATACACACATGGTCTCAGCAGACACAAAAGCGAGACAAAAGAATAGTGCTCTCAGTCTCCCCCCGTCACCTTCCCCAAACTACCCCATGCTACCCCACATTACCGCATGCTACCCTACACTAGCACATGCTACCCCATGTTCCCCCACGCTACCCCATGTTCCCCACGCTAGCCCACATTATCCCGCATTACCCCATGCTACCCCGTGCTACCCTGCTCTCTACACCGGCCTGTTCTGATGAAAACCAGCCCAGAGGCAGCTGCTTACTGCCTCTTGCTCTCTACTCCACCTCTTATTGCCTGCCTCTCTCCTTACATATTTTTCTTCTTTCCTTAAATCTCTCTCCCTCCATCTCTTTCTCCCTCACGCCCCCCCAAAAAGCCAGGAGCTCAACTCCTCCTCATTAACGAAGAGAAATCACCTGCTTAGCTGGGGACAAATTGGTGCACAACCCAAACAAGCGCACGGCACACAAATAAACAAGCCCACCAATGAGTCTCGCCGTGCACGACTGCGCCCTCCTATATGCCATGTGCAGCATATTAATGGAGCGCTCACGCTACGCAGTTTCATCAAGCCCAAGCTATGGGTAATGAGAATGATGTTTCCCTTATGGCACTCTATTTCCTCTACAGTACACTACTTTTTACCAGAGCACCATGGGTACTGTAGTGCTAAAGAAAGGACATAGGGTGTCGAATGGGACTTAGGCAACATCTGGGAGGCTCTGAAGAAAATATATGGTGCACTAAGCTAACTGCAACTTGTTCAGATTTTAGGATATTCTGTCTTTATTCATTACGATTTGCTAAGAGCCTCAACTGTTCCCTTGGAGTTATGCCCCCTAGTCCAGCTACCATGGAAGCCAGTTTGTTTCAGCACTGGATTTAGACATTGGCCATCCAGCTCTCTGTGTTTGTATGTATGTATAGGACAGTGCTGCAAGTCCTTCTGGGAAGCCATACACTGCAGCATGGCATACAGACTGTCACACCGGCTGTATTGATCCAGGTTAACAACCAGCTTTTCCACTAAGTTTACATTCACACAAAAATACTAGAAATGCACTTGATGAAATGGTGATGTTAGCCATATATAACATATAGGGGCAAAATATACCTAAGAGTTGAACATACTGTTGTAACATGCAGACTCAGGGATACGGTAAACAGTATTTAATGTAGACTGTAAACAAAAACTTTCAAAAAGCTTGCAGGTAGGCAGACAAACTCCTGGAATGGCAGTTAGTGAACAAGCAAAGTCAATGTCCAGGCAGGGTAATGCACGGTAGGCACTTATCCAGGTCCAGAAGCAAGGTAGGTCGGAAGGCAGTCTGGGTCATACACGGCAGGCAAATTTTCAGATCCAGAAACAAGGTAGGTCGAAAGCGACTTACAGCTGTAATCGCAGCAAACGGTGGCACTACAAAGTATTAACTTAAGGGGGCTGAATAATTTTGCTGGCCCAATTTGTCTGTTTTTTATTTGTTTCAAAAGGTTTGAAATATCCAATACATTTTGTTCAGCTTCATGATTGTGTCCCACTTGTTGTTGCTTCTTCACAAAAAATTACAGTTTTATATCTATGTTTGAAGCCTGAAATGTGGCAAAAGGTCCAAATGTTCAAGGGGGGCGAATACTTTCGCAAGGCACTGTATATATCTATACACTATACTGTAATATAAGGGGTAAACATATTTTGTACATTAATTTACAGTTAACATATTGTAGGTTCAGGGGTGGCTTTATGTGATTAGCATAGTCCCTTTTTTCCCTGTTTGTCAGCTGGCCAATTTGTATGTCATTGTGACAGTGTTTCTGTGTGTGTGTTATAAAATGTAAAAAACAAAATGGACAAAGCCATCAATGACGCGACCAAATCATAGTTTCACTTTTCAACTCACTTATCAGTGAGGGACTAGAATTAATGCCCTGTGACAGCTAGGAATAGGAGGGGTAATTGCACAGCTTGTATGATATTTCTGGTCAACTCAAACACAACCAGACAGGCATTTATGATTTTTTTACAATGAAAATACTCAAAATGAAAAATGGGTGCGTGTAGCCATTTATCAAGCTAAGATATTCATGGCTTGCTTGTGACGTTTCTTACCCCAAATGAATGAGTAATTACAGAAGGATTATGCTTTTGTCTCAATCCATTGGCACCTACCTTAGTGTAGCACATTTGTCCAGCGTGTGTTTGCCATTTGGGATAAGATTCAAAACATGAGCCTTTCTCAAAATAGAATAAGAAAAGGCACACACATTAAACATTTGCATTCCGTCAAGAACAAGAGATGTTTGTTTACATTGTAGGGTTTACATACATAATTGATTATAACCATTGTAGTAGCGAAACCCACTAGTGCTAACAGTTAATTAAACAGTGATCCCAAATATGAACTGCCTGATATGAATAACAAGCGATAGAATTGATATCTGTGGTTGTTGATGAATTAGTCTGACATTAGCCTGTGCGTCTTCTCCCATATTCTTGCAGTTTTGTAATTGCGTACACGACTTGCATGCTTGCATTTGTAGCTAATTAAATTAGCTAGGTTACTGATACTTTAATAGTTGTTAACAGCGATCTAAGAGAAGTGTTCACTTTGAGCCTGATGTTGCATTTGCGTTGCAATCGTTTTTATTAATAAGCAGGCTTGCACTGGGGGGTTATTCATACTATCACACCCCTTTTAAATTACACTACAAAATCAAGGTAAAATGGATTTGACTTCATTGAGAACTAAATATTGAAAGCTGTAATAATGCAACAGAACAACTGTAGATTAGATAACTTACTGTACTGTATGAATGCTAAATGCTTTGGATAAAGAACACTCACGAAACAAACACTTACAAAATTCTGTAAACCAAAGATTCATTAAAAAATAATGGAACCAAAAGTTTCTAAATATA
Source organism: Umbra pygmaea (assembly GCA_016801145.1). NCBI lineage: Eukaryota > Metazoa > Chordata > Actinopteri > Esociformes > Umbridae > Umbra > Umbra pygmaea. The sequence continues at coordinate 17,785 of JACXGM010000920.1, forward strand.
AAACAAATACTATAAAATGGAATCCACTCTCTAAAGGTACTGTAGTTTGGCTATCTTGCTTGCTTCTGTCTGTCCTGGCAATCCCAGAAAGCCTTGTTGATGTTGAGGCTATGTGGAGGCTACCCAATTGTTTTCCAAAACTCCTTCTTCTTCTTAAAGCTGAAAATAGTCCTTTATTACCTTTGTTGTGACCGGTCAGATGCCTCCCTGATGGTATTGCGCAATGGATCTAGGGTGCCTAACACTATTGCACAGCTCGGTATACTTTCATTTGTTGTCATAGGTTAACAGCATGTGAAGAAATGAATAGGAAAAGAAAAAAGTTATAGAACTAAAAAAAACTTCACCTTTTGATTCTAGAGATGTAGACCTTCAGTAAAACACTCAGAGTCATCTTCACCTCATTATCACCAAGTGGGCCTGATGACCCAAATTCCAGGGTCTTTCTCGGGAACTATTTCAAACGTTATTACAGTCCTGAATAAAATCCAGGGATTAGATGATGATCAGGGTGTCTGGTAGTTGACCCAGTTTTTCACATCTGCAGGGTGTCAGCGTGGGATGTCATTCCATCTGGAAGAAGCAGAAAAGAGTAGAAGAAATGCAACCGAATTAAGCAGATTTCAGTGCTTATTCAAGATAATGAAGCCACAACCGGCCTCATTAATGGGCATTTGTTTTGCTAATGGTTTAACATAGTCATAAGCTTGATCAACTGAGAGAAAAATAATTAGCCTCTAATTTTAACTGCTCAAAAAATAAATTAAGGCATACACAGTCATCACAGTATAACACCAAGTCAATTAAACTCAGGGATATCAATCTGTCCAGTTAGGAAGCATAAGTTATGTTGAATCAATGTATAGAATTTCACATATCAATGACAAACCCCAAAAATGGGATGGTTTTGCAGGGGGTGGCCACAGACTATTGCTCTCTCCTTATCCTTCCTGACTGATTCTACTCTATGCATTTTGCTAGTCTCCTTGCCACTACTATTAGTCTTGGAGTGTTGAACAGACGTCCACATGTTAGCCAACAGTACCCTGACTGCTGTGAGGTAACGGGATGAAATCTCAGATCCATCATCAGAACTTACGCTGGTGCAGTGGGACCCGGGTTTCACCTGGTGAAGGACAATGCCCGGCCTCATGTGGCCAGAGGGTGTAGGCAGTTCCTGGATAATGAAGGCATTGATGCCATTGACTGGCCCTCAGGTTCCCCAGACCTGAATCCAATTAAGAACCTCTGGGACAATATGTCTGGGTGCATCTGATGCCAACTAGCGCCACAGACTGTTCAGGAGCTCACTGATACCCTGATCCAGGTCTGGGAGGAGGTCCCCCAGGAGACCATCTGCCCTCTCATCAGCGGACATTGTCGGGAGTGCATACAGTCACTTGGGGGTCATGCATACTACTAAGTCACATTATGAGTTGCCGTGTTGAATTTCACGCAAAATCACAGCCTGTGATTTCAATTGTTTACTTTGATTTTTGGTGTGAGTTTGAATCCAGCCCTCAATCGGTTGGTGATTTTGGTGTCCATTGACCATTTTTACGTCAATTTGTTCACAATGAATAACACATTATACAGCAAAGATTTTGATATTTAATATTTTTCATACATCGAGACCTGATGTGTAATTTCAGTGTTCCCTTACATTTTTTCAGCAGTGTAGTTACACCAAACAAAATGGTAAAACAAAAATGAATAATGACAAGAATACATTTTGCAAACATAAACAGACCTGGAGGTAGCTAATGCAAGCTAGCTAAACCGACATGTCAACAGAATGTATAAATAAACTGAACACACCTGGCTATGGTTTTTGTGTGTCTTTAGTTTGCTTGCAGTTTCACCAGTTAATTAATAAACACCTGTCAACATTGCCGAATGTATGATCATGTCTAGAGAGTAGGCTGAGATATTCTATTGTTTACTAGATATTGCATCCACATAATAGCTTTGCTAGACCAATTATGTATCAACTTAATATTCTCATTAGTTGAAAAAAATACAAAATAGCAATATTGTCATTGAATATATAATGTGCATTATTGTTTACGAAGCACTGGAAACTTCATAGCTTTGGAATACCTAGATTCTATAGCATAGGTTCTGTTAGCAAATCCCTTACTAGCAGCCAACCTATGTATGTCAAAAATGGATTAAAGACAATTCAGACCTACTACAAATACAATATTTTTGCTATGTTTTTGCTTTGAAATTCCCCTGGTCAACCCCAACCCGATCACTTCCTAGATACCAACAGCAGACGTGCCACTGCGAAGTGAACACAAAAACAAGTAAAAAAACAATATCAACAAAATAACGGTGTGGATTTTTACATGTGTATGTGCTTGTGCATGTGTGGGCACGGAGGCACAGTGTGGAGTCCTCTTCAGGCATATTTTTATTGATGTAAACACCTTTTTTTACCAGAAGCTTTTTCATTTATATTCATTTTTTTTTATCTTATTTTATCTGTTTGACCCTGATGCTAGCTCTCCACTAGCAGCTTCCCTCCCACTCTAACTAGATGACATCCCTCGGCTTCCCTCAGCCCCCGTCTATCTCCAGCCATAGCACTTCCTGTTTGACATTGAAAATAGGAAGGAAGAAAATGCTTCATTCTCTATAGTAAGGAGAGAGGAGACTCCTGTAGCACCCATCTTTCCCACAGAGGGCATTGAGCATTTAAAATGTTAACTCTCTTGTTTCTTTCACCCATGCTAGTGACGTCAACACTAGCTGCTTTTGGGGAAACAGTTTTCCATTAACTTTGGCAGTGTTTCATTTTAAGTAATCAGTTCAAGGACGTACTGTACATTGAGTGAATAACTGTAAATGCAAGTTTTGGTTCCTGCTACAGAGGTCGCGTTAGCTTTCAGAAGACTGTGACTCTTCAACAATCTGTGTACTAAAGATTTTACCTGCATTCTAACTGAATAAACTTGGGTGTACTCTGTGACCTGGAATGCAGGAAAATAGGCCTACGTATAGAATGAAAAGTAAAACATTTACGGAAATAAAATCTGAAGGATATTGTAAGTCATTGTTCTGGACACACATCTGTCATTATTCATTGAGTAATTAGGATTTATGTTGTTCTAATTTCATCATACTTTAATCCATAATATATAAGATTATTAGAGTTGAAAAGCACTTTATATGTATTATGTGCATTATCCACAACTCATTTTTACAACTCATAGCATTACATCTGTATAGTTTTCTCATTCAAGTCTTGCTATTTTACTTTTAAGCGGGACACAACATATTTATTTATTAACGTCTAGGCCACCACATTTGGGCAAATAGCAAATTTTACTCCTGTAATTATTCATGTGATCTAATAAATCAGCTAATATGAAAATGTGGTATTAGTAGATAAGCAGATTCAACAATATACAGTCAATTTAAAACCATAGCGAAGTGATCACCCCTCCTGTGGCTTTGCTGACAGCTGAATCAGCCAGTTGATCATTCAGTATTCCCCAGAGACATGAGAATGACAGGTTTCAGTAGCTTTCTCCACCACACACACACCACACAATGAAGAGGGGAGGGCATCTTTGATGTGCATGATCAGACCTTTCGGTTAACTCTGTGAACAATAAAAAGTTTCTTGGAAATTCAAATGGAATCTCATGGCCAATACACCTGAGTTTACAGAATGCAAGACAATATTTTTTCAGCGTTTTCATTAATTTTTCTGCATTATCACGGCATCTGTGCCAGCGTTGGGCATTTTTATATATACAAATAATATTCTCAAACATTACCACTCTTAGTAACGGAAGATCCCATTATCTGCTAACAATTCCTGCTAAATCACAGTTGACCTTGAAAGCTTAAATTCAATCTTAAATTCAATGGGGTAGTCAATTTCCCCTGGTGTATGTGTTTTCATATGTATGTTTTTGTGTGTGTTTTATAGTACTTTTTCACATTATGTAATGAAAACAAATGAAAGAAGAAAAATCTGCCAAAGAGAAGGAAAGGATAAATCACTGTAGAAAATGGCTAGATAAACTGTAGATTTCACAGTAACATTACTGTATAATATTTTTACAGTATAATATTGTTTGGTTTACAGTAAGACCTTAAAAATCACAGTAGTCCAATCATTACAGTTGAAATCACAGTAGTCAAAGCATTACTGTAAAAAATACTATAGTACTGTAAATAGTAAACTACTGTAATTTTATCATATCTTTCTTTGTACCCATTTCACATGGACGGACTCAGATTATTGTTGTTCAGAATTCATTACCGGAATATGATATAAATACTCCATGGTTTGCTTTGAGTAAAAGTGTAATATTAATAAATTAAAATGTGTTATGTAATTTGTACTCATGATGCACCTGCTGCATGAGCTTTCTATTCCATATATTAATGAAATATTCCAATATATTTATTTCAAAGAATTCGCATAAGATTTCAAGAATATTTTTAGTTTGTTTTGTGACTGTAAATGGGTGTTTGGGTGTGAATGGGTGTTAACAGGGCAATAAAATATTTGATAAGCCTTATCTTAAACTTAAATTCCAAAGTCTCCCCTGACATGGTCTAACAATATAGGCTTCATAAACGCATATTTTTTTGAGATACCATCCTCAGATTTGAAATGAAGCATGACCATTGGTTATAAGTTGCAATAGTATATTCACATAATTATGTATATTAATACTAGAATATTGATATTTTTATACATTTTATAAATATATTCTTAATATTTGTTGTTTTTATTTTTTAGCTTATATATCTCAATATTAATAACATCTGATTAATTTTGAGTTTTGAAACTCTCAAGCTTTCTAAATATATGTTGGTTTACTTGGTTATGTGTCTATTCAGAATGACTTTTTATTTTGGGTAGGCTACTATGTCATGTGCATTACTTGCCAAAATTGGGGCTGTCTGGTTAACTCATAAATGCGTACCATGGGGTTTTTATTTTACAGTGAATACACAAAATACTGTAAATACAAGTACAGTACCCTTACTGTAAAATGTATTCACAGTAACTTAATGGCTAATTGTTGCCAGTAAGTTACTGTAAAATGTTTACAATGTAACAAATAAATAAAAAAGATTTTGGTACAGCAGAAAATGCTGCTATATATTTCCGGAAACAGTGAAGGGGTAAAGTACTTTATAAATGTGTAGGCATCCAGAGAAAACAAAAAGGAACACATTCCATTCTTCATTAGGCTAATTAAATCTGCCTAATGCCCCTCTGTCCTGAATGAATGCTTTGCTATTATCCTACTGTGTGTGTGTGTGTGTGTGTGTGTCACTTGCACTCTAAACTAGATGTTTGTCGTAGCAGTTTAGAGTATTACAACTGTGCCTTAAATTGTTCAGAGCCACAGACCTCTCCCTTACATCTAATGTTCTGCACCACTGAAAGGTTATGTTACCCTCTGTGGTCTGTTCAAGTCTCCGTAGAGCTCATTCCAACCTAAAGTTGTTTTTCCAGGTCAGGACAATGCAGAGCCCATTTTAACTACACTATAGCTGATTTTAGCTTGCTATTCTTCAGCGGACTGCGGCGAACGCCTCCCAACTGCAGGTTGTGTCTCTCGGACAGAAATACAGTATGCTTTGCACGGGGGCCTTGTCCGGACCACAGTTTCTTTTAGTCTCTGGAAGTGTGCTCAGGACCAGATAGAGTCATGGATAGTTCTATTGTTTCATTTTACATTTTAGTCATTTAGCAGATGCTCTGCAACTTACGTTGATTACAGGGACATCCTCCTGGAGTAACTTAGGGGGAATGGCTTGCTCAAGGACACCATGACAATCTGCACAGTTGGGAATCAAACCGGCAACTTTCTGACTGCAAGTCTGACTACCTAACCACTAAGCCATCTGACCCACCCCAACTGCTAACCAAACTGTTTCTTCTGTTCACCATTTTAGTGCCCTGTGGAGTCAGTGGTATATCTGGCTTTTTTCTTTCACTGGTGCAGCGCACTATGCTTAGTGTTTCTTGCTTTCCATGTTAGATACAGGCTACTGAATCACTGCTTGTTATTCTATTGTGGGTGTAGACAGGGAGTCAGGAAAATAAAAACCAAAGGGCTTAAACATAATATTTTGGGGTAGCTATTATGAAAAAAATAAAGAAGAAACGAGAGCAAGGGATTGTGACAGAAAGACAGGGAGAGACTGAGTTTAACAAAGAGAAAGGAAGGAAATAGACAAGGGACTAAGACCGACGGACGTCAGAACAGTATGCAGTTGCATGTCAGCTCCTGTGTGGGGCAGCAGAGATACAGCTCACATGCAAGGTTCCATTTTCCTACAAACCAACCTATTTAAACCAAGCCAAATGCAATCACACCATCCAAAGAATCTGTTGTGTTTCTCTCACATGTAGAGCCAAGGACGGCCCTAGACTTTAGGTGAAAGAAAATATTTAAAAGTTAATTTCCTGGAATTATAAACGATCCCAATGGGGGGGGGGTAGAAAAAAAATGCTATTACGATTGATATTCTATTTCAATTCTATTCATTTTGCTTTATGGGACTGATGCTTTCTTATTTTCAGCTTATTTACAGCTAATTTTTTATTTTTATTTTGACATGCGGTGCAGGGAAATGGATTTGTCTGCAACAAAATCTTCTATAAAAAATAACAACAACAATGGGAATCCCCTAGTAATCAGTGTGGTGTTATTAGACCATGATTGCTACAAGTTACTGATTATTAATACTATTATATAACCATTCACTTATCTAAAATGTTTAGCTGACATGGCAAATTGAGTGACTCTCCGTGATTAACATTCAGTAATGAGGAATTGTTCAACCATCTAAATATGCCTTCTTTATTATACTACTTACTCTCAATAAGGATCAGACATTATTCCCTAAAAACAATTAAATGCTATAAAAATGTTGCTTGGGGCCCCCTAGCATTCCGGGGGCCTATGTGACATTAGCGAAATGCCGGCCCTGTTAATTGCCAAACAATTCAAGACTACATGGCATGGAGAATGAAAAAGAGAGCACAAGTGTCTGTGTGAACTCAGTCGGGTGTCCTCCCACCTCTTTTCCTCCTCCAACTACTCAAAGAGAGCCGAGAGAGTGGGAGAGCGAGTGCTGGGTGAGGGGGATTGAGGCTCTAGTATCTGTTCATCCCTGCTAGTAGTAAACCCCTCAGCTGGAGGATCTGGCTAATTGCTCAAGACTCACTTAAGCTGAGGACTAGCCAGCCCTGGATAGGTTTTGAAGCAATGGGTGACAGCGGACATACAAGTGTATTTTGAAATTGCGGAAACCAGAGGATCTTCGAGGGCAGAGAGTCTTGTTGGCCAAGGGAGATATGTGTGAGAAGGTGCATGCAATCTCTTATGCACACTAATGTGAACATAAACACACTCACACATATAAATTATCTATTTACTGTTCCCTGCATAACCTCTCGACGTCTCCACATAAATATAAATATCCTATCAGGATATGGACGCACGATGTCCTTGACATTTTTAACAAATTCTCCACACCAAGTTTACACACGCACGCACACACGCACACGCAGTGTGGCAAGGTAAGAGATGAAAGTTGCAATGCAGTTCTCTTCCAGCTGTCTGGGGGCTATACATTACGTAGAGTGCAGTATATTTCCCTCACCACAGGGCACAAGGACACAGAAGGAGCCATTGTGAGTCATGTCAAGTATGGGGGTGTTGGGATGCGTCAGAGGTATGGATGGAGCAATCGACTATACTGTACATCTATTCCTATATATATATGAATCATGGGTCACGTAAATGCTGTACATTATTGCCTTCAAATATTTGAGGAGTTCTTGACTTACCTTGGGTTTTGAATGTGGGAGGACAGTTCCGTTTGTTCTAGGGCAAACTAAAAATGTACAGCTCAATTGTTTCAAAGGGTTAACAATGTACAGTGGTGGTCAAATGTTTTGAGAATGAAACAAGTATTGGTCTTCACAAAGTTAGCTGATTCAGTGTTTTTAGTTCTTTTAGTCAGATATGGTATCCTGAAGTATAATTACAAACATTCCATAAGTGTCAAAGGCTTTTATTGATAATTAAATTAAGTGTATATACATAGTCAATATTTGCATCGTTGACCCTTCTTTTTCAAGACCCCTACAATCCACCCCGGCTTGCTGTCAATTAACTTCTGGGCCACATCCTGACTGATGTCAGCCCATTCTTGCATAATCAATGCTTAGAGTTTGTCAGAATTTGTGGTTTTTTTTTGTCCACCCATCTCTTGACGATCAACCATAAGTTCTCAATGGAATTATGGTCTGATGAGTTTCATGGCCCTGGACCCAAAATTTTGATGTTTTGTTCCCCGAGCCACTTAGTTATCACTTTTACCTTATGGCAAGGTGCTCCAAACTGACAATTTCTTCACAAAAATGGAACCTCTCCCCTTGAAGTTCTTGATCCGATGAAATGTTTGCTTTAGGTGCAATCTTACCAGCAGCAATATCCATGCCTGTGAAGCCGTTTTGTGCAAAGCACGTGTTTCCTTGCAGGTAACCATGATTGACAAAGGAAGAACAATGATTTCAAGCACTACCCTCCTATTAAAGCTTCTAGTCAGCTATTCTAACTCAATCAGCATGACAGAGTGATCTCCAGCCTTGTCCTCATCAACACTCTCATCTGTGTTAATGAAACAATTACTGACATGATGGCAGCTGGTCCTTTTGTGGCAGGGCTGAAATGCAGTGGAAAAGTTCATTTTCATGGCAAAGAGGGACTGTGCAATTCATTGCAATTCATCTGATTACTCTTCCTGACATTCTGGAGTACATGCAAATTGCCATCATTCAAAGTGAGGCAGCAGACTTTGTGAAAGTGTGTATTTGTGACATTATCAAAACGTTTGACCATGACTGTATTTCTGACCCAGGTTGTTATGTTTAAGTGATAACACTGGCTCATTTGCATTTGAAGGTTTCTGCGAATTAGCTTTGAAGTGCTCATCGCCTACTTGGTTTCTCCCATATGGTCCAATCGAGACACAGTGATGCAACTCATCCACTTGTTTCATCACTGATGATGATGCAATTAACAAGATGGCTTTTTGACATTTCAACCACCTGAGTTATGGGGGATCTATTGATAATATTGAGCAGGTGTTTTCGATGGAGTGGTCTGCATTGATAACTGTAGTGTGAAACAGGTTTAATTATGGTGATGTCATTATATCGAGTTGTAACTGCTTGCATTGAAATGGTACATGAATTTCAGCTTGTCTGAGGAATCATATGTTTTGGGAAGTGTTTGAGCAAAATAAAAAAAAATTGATTGGATCCAACTGTAACAAATCAAATCAACAAGCTCACCTTTAACCAATCAATCCACAAACCATTGTTCTTTTTCAAATGTACTTCTATGTGTTTTTGAAACAAACAAACAATTCTAAGCATTTTCAGGCAACATTTTGAGAATATAATTTTATGCAGTTAATGCTCCGATGTCAAATTTGGCCAGCTTTAGCTTTCGTCCCTGAGGAACATATGAGTACCAAATGTGAATTCTCTGTGTCACTCATTAACTGGGAAAATGGGAAGAGAAACTGTTAGATTGAGAGGGACACAAAGAGAGATGGCATGTTTTGAACCATACGTGACCTATATAAAGAACTCTGTTATGGGAGGGTTGAGCTGGTGCTTGATAGCAGTTTGTTTAAAGGGATATTTCACAGATATTACGCATTTTAGTGTATATATATTATTTAGATATTGTAAGTTGTTGTGGTTGTTTGTGTGGAGGTGTTTGGTGGGGCAAAGGAGTTTATTGGTGTAAGATTTTGTAGGTGTGTGTTTATGACTATTTGTAGAGCATGCCATAGTTCAGATTATTTTGTTTCCATAACAACATGAATTGTATTCCCTGTAGTCCTTAATACAATCTGATTAATGATAAATAAACTCTGCTGTTCTCAGTCAATTATATCCATATTCGATTTTAATTTGTGAGGAAAAAATAACCACTTTTAATAAATAAAAGTGTAGTTTTCATCTACTATGTTTCATAAAAAAATATTTATTCTATTACACATTTGATCTAATAAAATAAGCTGTCTTGATTTGCTGGCAGTGATGGCTTGCCCATTAGGGTAAACTTGTGATTGTTCAGAAACAATGTTCTTGACTCCCAATTGGTCTTGTCCAATGGTCTTTCTAACCCTACCTTGTCGGCAGCTCTGCAAATCTGTGGACAGACGCGGGATGGTGAATGGCGCTCACATGGTTCACCCAACCACATGTCGCCCAAACCGGATGATTTTTCCTGCACTGCTCATTCAACATGAAAGAATTCTTCCGCAATGGAACTTACAGGTGCACAACCTGCATACAAGGAGTCGCTGGAGAGCGGTGTGACAAGGTAGATAATCTGAATTATCTATCCCAAATCCTCGGCAGCACTATTTCTATTTGCGCTGCCTCGTTTCTGTTAGGCTCGAACCACTAATTATCATGACGTAGTTTGTCCTGCAAGGCAGCAACTAAGGCCGAAAAATTGAGGGCTTGAAAATTGAAACATATAGGGCCGGTTTCAAGGATTAAGTTTAGTCTTAGACTAAAAAAGCAAGATCATTGGAGATTTCCATTCAACTTGATTGTTTCATCCAGGACTAGACTTAATCTGTGTTCGCGAAACCGGCCCATACAGTATTTACAATTTATGGATTGTTATAAATTGTCAGAATGTTTGTGGCAAATGGATATATTAGATTATGTTTTTCCAAACAAGATTTTTAATTTTATTTCAATATACCACATCATATATTTCAATATACCACATCTTCAAGCATCTGGATTGCATAGAATAATTGCAATTGACTTGTAATAATCAAAATCTATATAGTACCTACTAACAAAATACTAATATAATAAGCATGGCGATTGTTAACACAGGTACAAATTCATCAACTATGAAGCCACGATTGACTTCACAGGCTCCCAGCCTACACACGGTACGTCCCTAGAGCTATGTGACAAGATACCTGTCTCTCTATCCATCCATCTTCCCTGGGGAAAAGCTGTACCAATTTGCACTGCACCGACTGGTACAGTACAGCGCGGCCTGAGGTGAAATGGTGGATAGTCAGACAGGAGTACCTTGTCACGTTGTGTCTGGTGACTCCTTGTGTAGGTCAGGACCTGTAAATTAAAATGTGATGTAAAGTTGAGGAAACTGTATTCTCACCACACATGTTGTCACGGAAGAATTTGGACCCCGATTGACAACGTGCGCTTGGAGGAAGTATGTGATTGAACTTTGACCACCGGACTTACTAAGGAATTGGGAAGGAGACAAGGTCATGGAATTGGATGTGACCAACAAGGAGGGAAAGTAAAATTGAAGTAAAAAAAAATTAAAACAAGCATTCTTACCTAAAAGAAAATGAATAGTTTAATATATTGTATTACGTTTTGTGAAATGTTTGTTGCAAGGGTGTTAGATGAGTTTGCCTCGTGTTTTTGTTGCATTGCAGCCATGGTGAAAAAGACCACATTTTCTACTCCATGACTAATGAATACATTTCTTTTTAAATAAAAAACAAAAACCATTGCCACCAACTCTACCACTCAGTTATTATTCTCTGTGGATGTTCTCAGGTTTCTAACACCATTCACGAGCAACCTTCCAGCCAGAGAGACAGTCAGGCCGAGGAAGAGAAAGCGAGAGAGAGAAAGATAGTGAGAGTGAGTGGGTGAGAAAGAGAGAGAGTCAGAGCTTTCGCCCGTCTGAGGAGTTTCTCCTTCCGCAGCTGCTGCTTTGCTAATTGCAGTGGTGAGGCACAGGGTGGAAGACTGGCGCTGGGCAGATGGAGAGTGGGTGCAAATTGATTCCTTGCATTCGTCTTCATTAAGACGCAGGGCTCTAGGGCTCACTGCATGGGGCAGGGGCCTCCTGGCGGAGGAGAAGCGTGGAGAGAACGGAAGAGAGAGGGGAGAGAAAGAATGAGGGGGAGACAGAGAGGTGATGGATGTGGAGGCCCTCGGGTTTTGCCTGTGATGAGGTGCACGGTGGGAAAACAAGGGAAGCAGAGGTAGCTAGCAATGCAGTTCCAGGTGTGCGCTGTTGTCTGTGTGTTTTTAAGTGTGTGCGGGATTGTGTGTGTTTGTGTTTGTGAGCATGCGTATGTGAGACTGAGTGAATGGATCATCTTCTTGTTTCTCTAATTATGCATCTAAAAGACAACATGCCGCACACGTGTTAAAGATACGGATATCTACAGAGAAAGGAATCCCATTCAACCTCTTATATTGCCTAACCCTAGGTTTTAACTCTACACTGAACAAAAAACAGGCTCTACTCACTAAAAGTAAGTCAACTTTTTCGCATAACTTTTTTAGGTAGTTCCAGCAAGCCAAATCTTTGTCGAAGCTATCCTATACAAAGATGTGGCTTGTTGGAACTACTTAAATATTTGATGCAAAAAGTGGACTTACTTTGAGTAAGTACAGATGGCTGTTTTTTTTCTCAGTGTATGTCATTTCTCAATAATTCTAACCTATAACATTTAACCTCCTATTAAAACTTTCACCCTAAACATAGACCCTAACGCAGCATGTCCTTTTGCGTCATGGGGACCAGCCAAGCACCAGCAGATTAATACTTCATTTTTTGACTATCCTTGAGAAAATGTTTGTTCTATACCATTTAGTGTAATCTTAACACACACTATGAGGGGTGATTTGTGCCAAAAGTCAGTATTGCAACGTATGTCATTATTTACAGTTGCAGTCAAAATTATTTAACCCCCATTGCAAATCAGGTTTATTTACAAAACGTACAGACTTTCAGCTGATTGCAAACAAATAAATCAAACAAAATCAATTGAAATAGCTCAACACAACGAATGTATCAAGTGCTTTCTCCAAATCCAACAGAAAATGCAACTCATAAGGTCTTCACCAGTCATGTGTTGTCTCAAGCACACCTGGGCAAGGGCTTCATTAGTTGCACCAGTTGTGCTTAAAGGAGAATTTCAGGCAAATTCAAAACATAGCTCTGTTGTTTGGATAACTGGAGTGCTATCAATGGCGAGAATAACTCAAACAATCTATATTGCCAAAACCGTTCACCCTTTACACATATACAGCGCAAGTTTTAAAATGTGCTTTAAGCCTCTAAACATGTTCGAAATGTCATTACTAGTTGCCTTCACAGCTCCCAACAGTTGAAGAGTTCAAGAGTTATCACACATGAACATAGGTAACTAAGCAACAGTGTAGACTCAGTCTGTGAGCTGGCAAAGTAGGGGTGTCAGGTTACCTGGCCGACTAGTTTCTACAAGTCCATATATGGACCTAACCAAGGCAAATCGTTTTTTGTGGAAAAACACGTTTTGGAATATTGGATTGTCTGACTTTGACTATTGACAGTGTGGACTTCACTGGAAAACGGGAAATAAACAGAGGTATATACATTGGCTGATATGTCAGATTCGCTGTGTTCACTATAAGGAATCACTGCACATGGCTCTGCACTAGTAATGACATTTTGAACATGTTAAGAGGCTAAAAGCACGTTTTATAAATTGCTCGGTAAATGCGTAACGGGTGTAAACTGAAGCAAGGGGATAACACGGTTTTGGCAATACAGATTGTTTGAGTTATTCTCGTGTTCCAAATGATGTTTCATTAACATGTAAGAAATGTGTTTGTTACCTACCCTTTTCTCCCTGTGTAGTTTTGCTAATGTAGTCCAATATGCATCGTATAACACATGAACACACACGTACCCACATATAGTATATACACATATACATATACACATATATACGTGCCAGATAATCATGCCTCAGTGTCATCTCAATAAGCACACATTCATACACAGGCAGACAGAATATCTTGACATTTGTAAGAGTTCCCAGCGGACCACTTTATATCCCTGGCTTTAGTGGCCCCTGCAAAGTGTTATTAGGCCTAATGTATTTCTGTTCAAATATCCAATTTGATGTGAATAGGCAAACATACAGTATACATTGTTTTGGCTTTTATCTATAAAACTCTTAGCGGTCATGTGTGAAATTAATTATAGGTGTTTACCTTTTGTACCTTTTAAAATTAATTGCTTATGGTTCTTTAATGGCTAGTAATGGCTAGTAATGGCTAGTAATGGTTAGTAATGGCTAGTAATTTGACAGTTGCCAAGTATAGCAGGTAGAGGTTGTATTCCCTAACATGACAATGCCTGTGTAATATTAGTTGGCTGTTAGTGAGGCTTGAATAGTACTTTGTATTAAATATTACTTTCATAGTATTATATTGTCATTGTCAGCTATTAAAATTTAAATTACCTGGCCAACCTAATTGCAAAATTATTTAAAATGGATTTGTTTATGCCCCTAAATTAAGTGATCAGTGTATTTTATTACCACTAACACTTGGTAACACTGTACGTCCTGTCCAATTGTAATATATTTTCTTTTTTTTTGAACAGTTAGATAAGCCTTAAAAATTATTGATGTGAACAATTTAATAATTGATATGATTTTCACAAAATGTAAACAAAGCCTAAATGGCCTAACGGGTAACTCGTGAAAATCCTTGTTTTGGAGTTTCTGTGGAAGTTGTATCAATATCTGGGTAGTGAATATTAATTAATATTGCTGAGCAAAGCCACAGAAATGGGGCATATTATTGTAGTCCAGTCGGAATGCTACCTCTGGGTTTGTTGTTTCCAAACAGATGTTTGAGTAGTGGTGTTTGCGTGTTGCGAGTTAAATTCTGCAATGAAATTACAGATAGAAACTCCCTGGTTAAATAGAATAATCTAAGTCTCGTTCAGTCATGATGATCCATTTTTCATGCACAAAGAGGCATATTTTATCATTGCTTAGCATTTAGAAGCCTTCAATTTAATCACGTCATTTTGCGCCAGAACACACACCACACATCAGCTATCAGGTGGAGAGGTGAGTAGTTGTATATCCCAATTTGGAATGTGGGGGATTATTTGGCGGCCATGATTGAAATGAGGCCTGCTTGGAATTTTGCCATGACACCGGGGTCAACACCACTACTCTTCCGGGATCTTTAGTGACCACAGAGAGTCAGGACACGCAATAACATCCCATCCAAAAGACGGCACTCTACGCAGAACAGATGTCCGCATCACTGCTCTGAGGCACTGGTTATGATCTTTAGCCTGGCCCTCCAACACCACTTCCAGCAGTATTGGTCTCCCATCCAGGGACTAACCAGGCCTAACCCTGCTTATCAAAATATGCAAACCAGCAGTGGAATACAGGGTGCTATGCTGGTGGCATAAGGTCTTGCGAATGCAGAGTCAAATCAAAGATAAGATAAAGAGAATGGTCAATCAAATGTCCTGAAGCTTTTGTCAGACATAATTTATTTAAGCATGAAATGTCTATCCAAAACATATTACTGTAAACACAAGAAAAACATTTAAATTGCCAAGTTAGTTAGCTTGTATAATGACAGCCTTGTTCTTCTGCCTCACATGTAATTATTAGCAATGCTGCTCTGATATTCAATGTAAAGTCCGACCTGCTTACACCGGAGAGCAGGAAAATGTGTGTAAATATACAATACATGTTTGTTATCAATATCTGTCATGGCCAATGTGGCAGGTGCTAAGGAAAAACACCTTCAGAATACAACATTGCATACATATTAACATATGTATGGGTGCAAGGAAAAATAACATTTTTACAACCATTGAATACCCTTCATGCTTTTAAATTACTTAGATATTAAAATAATATTTTTGAATAAGGTTACTGAACAAATGACCAAAATAGCAGTGTCCTGACAAAGACCAGGGTACTGAAAGCAATAAAGTCACAAGCATTCCATTGACCCTGACTCAGACAACAGTATGTTTTCCCATAATTGTAATTTAAGATATTGTTAAAGGCCTTTTATTTGCTGTCTGCTGTGCATAAACACAGATTAGCAGCCACAACGTAACAATCGTTGTTTGATATTTCCAGAGCATGCTATACAATTGGATTCTCCCCTACCTTGGAATACGCCTTAGAATTACGAGATGTTGTCCCCATACTTATCTCAAAGCAGTGCATGGCCCGATGGAAATAGGTATGAAATTCTCATCTCATGTTATTTACCACAGACTGTGTATTAGGCTATAATAGTTGGTTGACCTTTGGGAGTTTGATGTTTCCACAGCTCCATGAACTAATTAAAAGTATATTGCTGTAATCTCTAGGTACTAGCCATCTGGTTAGCTAACCTCACATTTTTTTATATTTTTTCAAAAGATGATTAAATGAGTTCAAGAGAAGTTTAACCACTTCTGGTTTAGAAATTATGCAGAAAATTACATTCTACCACTAAGTGAAATACAGCCTGCAGGAAACACATCCTGGCTGTAGGCTGACGGGGAGGGAAAATGTGAGGCTCTGGTTTCCATTTGAAATACACATTGCTATGTGAAACGGTGTCCTTGGAAGGCCATGAATGTGAAAAGTTTCTGAAGAAATTTGTTAGGTGGTCTGCTGTTAACTACACTCACTGATGGTCCATTTGTTTTCATGGTGTTGGCAAGCTTCAAAATGCATGAGTGAGAAATGTGTCCACAGTACTTACTGTACATAATACTCTATCAGTGTGTTAAAC
>JACXGM010000920.1:34514-51159 GCA_016801145.1 Umbra pygmaea
CTCTCTCTCTCTCTCTCTCTCTCTCTCTCTCTCTCTCTCTCTCTCTCTCTCTCTCTCTCTCTCTCTCTCTCTCTCTCTCTCTCTCTCTCTCTCTCTCTCTCTCTCTCTCTCTCTCTCTCTCTCTCTCTCTCTCTCTCTCTCTCTCTCTCTCTCTCTCTCTCTCTCTCTCTCACAGCCAATGATGCAACGTTTGCGATTGCCAGATACCAAAAAGAATGATCTGTCACTTCCCCCGAATTTACATTGCTTTATTTAATGGTACTGTTTCTATAACAACCATCTGTCATATCACTCACCATGGCAACACTAACACTCCATCACAACATTACACAGCATACAGACAAACAAATAAACCAACAAACAAACAAACAAACAAACAAACAGGCAAGGAGAAAGGAACATGCAAGTATGCAAACTTGACATTCTTCTAAGCACAAACATACACAAAGGTACCTCCCAACACACACATTTGTTTTTCTATCAATGTGGGGACATGAAACCTAAAAATGTATATTCCCTATTCCGTCACCCATATCTTAATCTTACTCAATCCTAACCTTAACCTCCATAACCTAAACATTTGCTTAAACTTAACCTAATTATAACCCTAATGGCTGACCCAGGGACGCTGACAAGGGGACAACTGCGATTGTTGTCCCGGGGCCAGTCCAGAGGGGGGCCCAAATTTTGTTTTCGCACAGTCATATTTTTTAGCGGGGGGACCTAAATGTGGAGTTGTGTCCCGGGCCATGGGATTCCTGTCAGCATCCCTGGGCTGACCTTAACTGAGTCTCGCATGGCCAGACCTTGGATAACAACACAAGGTCTGGTAAAAATTCTAGTTTTTTTTGCATATTCGAGAAAAATATTCCGGCAAGTGTTCGCTTCATACAAACAACTTTACAACCAATCACAAGTTTGGTTGGAGAAGGGGCAAAAAAATTTGGCAGGAATTGCGCTCACACTTTTACGAAGCACTAGCAAAAAGCAAGTGACGTCACCTCCCTTTTCTTGTTAAATTTTTGGTCCTTGCTCTGTTTTCAAAATTTCACGCAAAGTTGTCCAGACATCTATACTGTAGCCATTCAATGATTGTAGAAGTAGCTGTCTGCGAGACTAACCCTAACCCATAATGCATACACCTAAAAGTCCCCATTTAAAAGTAATAAAAATAAATCTACCCCTAAGCTTGAAATCCCATATTTTCTTATGTGGACATGCCAAAAACTTGTGGGGATGAATTTATCAAATTAAAACAAATACACACAGACACCTCCCTCCAAACACGTAAACAAACACAAATAAGTCTCAACCACACATATGTTGGCCATTTAACACAGTTGCAGTACATGAATAAGTCCTGTCAGAAATATAGCATTATGACTCCACAGGCATTTATAGAATGAAGGAATTGTCAAGACAGATAAAAGGCGCTCCGCACATGAGGAGGGACTAGCGTGAGGCGGTCGTGGCAGCGGCGTATCACTTTTGTGTGATGGCCGTTGGTGGGAGGATGCTGGCAGGTTTGTTTGATGCTCCATCGCTAATTCACGCCGCATTACGAGGATTACAGAGACAGGACAACTTTGAGATGCATCCGACGGTAACCCTGATTCGGTCCTGTCTCCGAGAAACATGAGCCACGAGAACACTCATCAGTGTTCAATCCCCCACTCTTCGTTACTTTCTGGTTCCTTGTTGTTTTCCTCTTCCTGCAAAACCTCTTCCCTCGCTCCATTCCCAGTCCTGCATCTCCTCTGTGTTATAGGCTGACGTTAAGGAGCTTACTCGCTGTCTGTCTCCGGGCTTACAGTACCTTGGTCTCAGATCAGTGGAGGAGAGGACCGCACTGTCACTTTGCATACAGAGCCATGGAGATGAGCCAGTGCTTCCTACCCACTGTAAGATATCTCCCAAATTACACCCTATTCTCTCAGAATCATTATACCTTGTACCCAACTGCTGGTTGTCACCTAAAGCTAAGAAGAATCAAGCCTGTTTGGTTCCTGGAGTAGAGACCAATGCTGCTGGAAGTGGTGTTGAAGGGCCAGTAGGGCGCACTCTTCCCTCTGGTCTAAAGATCATTGCCAATGACCCAGTGCAGTGAAGGGGACACCTGCCCTGTGTAGAGTGCCATCTTTCAGATGGGTGTCCTGGCTCACTAAAGATCACATGGCACATATAGTAGTAGTAAGGGGGTCCAAGTTTCCAATCTAATCGTCATAATGTACCATCATGTCAACCTGATCATTCCCAGAGTTCAATTGGCTCATTCATCCCCTTTCCTTCCCAAATATCTACTATCCTGGCAGTTGCCGCATGTTAAATTATGTTCTCTGTCAACTTGCTTGGTAAGAAATAATTTCCTCTACATGCTCCCGCCTGTAATGTCTTAAGCACAAACCTCTTTTAATATGTCCCTTCCTCTCCTCCTCACCTTAACTCCTCCCTCTCTCTAAAGTTCATTTCACGTTTATCTTTTAAGTAAATTAGCAGATGCTCTTATCAAGAGCAATTTACAGTACTTGGTGCATACATATTCATTCTCTCATAATCAATAATAAAAATATTCAGAATTTACTTCTACAGTACCCACCCTTCACACCTTAGCTGCTCTGTGTGGATGTTAATGAGAAAGCCCAGACCTATAGATCCTTTGTGTTGCACTATAATTAATCTGATCCAGGATCTTGGGATTAAGCAGTGCCCAGCTGTCTCTGCCTTTGAATCTGACCTCAGCACAGCTCTTAAATCTTCTGCCTCTCAGGGCCCAGGGCCAACTTTATCTCCTCCTATGTAAAGAGCTCCCAAGTCTCATGTATGTACAGTGAAGTACTATAGATGTCCAGCACACACTGGATGTAAAGATTGACTTCTTTCACTTCTTCTTTCACTACTTTACATCTGCAGCCTGCTTTATTTTCATTCCCATTCTTTTTTCTATGTTCCGTCTACACTGTTCAATTGGACAAATAATATTGCCATAGGATGCAATTACTGAATGCTCTCACTGGTGTAGTCATTCAAGGCCTTTACCCTTTGACTCAAAGAACGAACAAAGAAACTCCCTCCGGCTCTCACCTCAGCTAACCCTCTCTCTGTTTGCCTGTCTGTCTTTCGGTCCCTGTCTTCCTCTCTCTCCTTCTCTCCATGTCTCTTTCCGGTCTTCTCAGCTAAACGGAGTGTGAAATGTGAAGAGGTATTACCGAAGTCTGCCTATGTTCGCGTACACGCCCCCCTTTCCCCAGTCTCTGAGAAAGCTAAGCGCCGACCACACAGTCACAGACAGCCACATCAATTCTTCATGATGGCAGACTCCACAAGAACCACCCTACACAGCCGCCAATACAGAATAGTTACAGTGCACGACGGTGCCTTCCGCCTACAGGAGGGAAAACGCGAGGGAGGGACAGAGGGGAGAGCGAGAGACAGATGGAAAGAGGGACGGACAGATGGAGAAAGATAGACAGAGTGAAAGAAAAATAGAGGGAGCATGTGAGAGGGACACTGTAGATAGGGTGAGGTAGAGTGAAAAAGAAACAGTTAGAGGGTAAGAAGAATAGGGACGATGTAGAATGACATGGAGAGAGAAATAGCTTGACGATATCTGGAAATCTCCACGGGAGAGTAGCAGACTTACAAGGGGGGTGGACGAGCTGGTCAGTCTGCGTTTCATCACCTACAGTATAAAGTCTTCTCAAAGTGTGGATACAGAATGAGTCATAGTACTAAACACCTCTGTTCATCCTGAAGCCGTTAGGCAGCTTGTTCACAAGAACCACACCAGACATCATTGGGAAGATCTAATTAAGTGTGGCGCCTCACTCGAATAACCAGCACACAGTTGGGTCAGAGATGAGGCGTAAGTGGGCATCTGTGGTAAAGAAGTCGGCGAGCAGGAGACATAGAGGACACTTCACCCAATGCCACACAGCAGAAAGCAATCCCCCTTTTCCCGAAAGAAAGCCTGTCTATTTCTTTCAGTGAATCGATCACCTTATTAGAAGAGAATTTAGCTTTGAGTTGATGTTTATGTTTTTGTCGTCCCCAACAAAGATATAAAATGTTTACTGCTCACCAAGATCCCCGAAGACAGACAAAGCCTTCTGTATTTAATCTGGAAGGTGGAAATGGGATACAGTGAAAATGACAGCATCAGAGAGTGACACTGAGCGAGAAATAGAGAGAGAAATAACGACTTAAAAGCTGTTTTAACTTTAAGAAGCACTACTGTACATTTAGCTTTTATATCAGGCCTCGATCAGTGTGACGCACAGAGGAGACATGCACAGGTGGGAACAGTCCCAGTCTTAACACGTCATACAGGAGGTTACACTTACACAGATGAGCATTAAACCAGAGAGAGAGAGAGAGAGAGAGAACGGTTTGTTTCTATCCGCCACAGACCTCAGAGAGAGTGGATAAACAACTCCTAATTGGCATTTCTCATTACTTTTCTTCATTTGGTTTTCCTAAGTGTTGTTGTCAAGGTTAACATCATTACAGACGCTGAGGGTATTTATGTAACTGCCTCAACACAATCTCTTCCATGTCACTCATTTTATTAGTTACCAATACGGTGTTAAGATGTTGAAATTGAATTGAGAGAGTTTGGAACGAGAGCTGTCATCAGACACTATTAGTGAGTGATTGGATATTGTTGTATCTACTCATCCAAGACAGACAGACAGACAGACAGCAAACAGGTAGATTGAACAAAAATATTCTACATCCAGAATAGATGATTGCATCAGTGGTCTCCATTGGCCAAGTCTGTTGCCAGGGTGACTAGATACACCAGGCAAGTGTACAACCCGGCCTCTATCAAATCAATATTGCATCGAATGGGGACAGAATCGAGGAGATAATTTCAACAATACCATTATAATTTTTTTCTCCATTGCATTTAGTAGAAAATAAACTAAATTTCTCTTACTAGAAAAGGATGTCCAGGAGGAAATCTCGCTAGGGTTAACCATGACCTAAATCAAATATGTTAGTGATTCAGGAATGCCACTGGTAAATCGAACCTAAGTGAGTATCAGGGTGGAGCTTTGGTTTTAACCTGTGTGATTTATAGCCCTCATGCACTCATGTACAGCATAGTTTTGTGCTTTACCCTGGCATATGTGGACACTGTGCCCGGCTGAGTACATCAACCCACATGTCCATGGAAAATGGAATCCTGGTGGCAGGGGCTTCCGTTTTGGTAGCAAGCTGTTCAGCCTGGCAGTTCCAGAATGAAGAGTCGTCTGCCCTCTCGCTGACCTAAGCTCCTGGGGTCCATGCTCACGCTCACTCACCCTTGACCCCTCATGTCCTTTTGAAACTTATGCCTAAAATGTCCCTTTGCCCCCCCCCTTTCAACCGTAACCACTTCAGCAGTCATCATCATGTAGCGGTTATCTTCCTCATCCTCATCATTCCTCAACTTTTTACCTACTTTGACCTTTCCTGGGAAATACTAATGAGATTATGTAAATATGAATGTGCATCAAACAGATGTTTTAAAAAATACATTTTTTTAAATATATTTCACTGAACCAGTTCAAATAGGTATTGAACCGATGACAGTGTTTAATGCACAACTTCACTTATCTTCTTCTCTTCTCTCCTTCACTTATCTCCTTCCCTTATCTCCTTCTCTTCTCTCCTTCACTTCTCTTCTTCACTTATCTCCTTCCATTTTCTCCTTCTCTTCTCTCCTTCTCTTCTCTCCTTCACACCTCTCCATCTCTTCTCTCCTTTACTTATCTCCTTCCATTATCTCCTTCACTTATATCCTTCCCATATCTTTTTCTCTTCTCCCCTACACTATATTACCTTCTCTTATCTCCTTCTCTTCTCTCCTTCTCCTCTCTCGTTCCTTTCTCTTCTTCTCTTCTCCTCTACACCTATCATCTTCTCTTTTTGCATTCTCTTCTTTCCTTCTCTTCTCTTCTTCACTCACCTCCTTTTCTTCTCTCCTTCACTTCTCTCCTTCCCTTATCTTCTTCTCTTCTCCCCTACACTTGTCTCCTTCTCTTTTCTCCTTCACTCATCTCATTCTCTTCTCTCCTTCCCTTATCTCCTTGTCATCTCTCCATCCATTATCTCCTTCTCTTCTCTCCTTCACTTCTCTCTCTTCTCTCCTCCACTTACAGTGCCTTGCGAAAGTATTCGGCCCCCTTGAACATTTCGACCTTTTGCCACATTTCAGACTTCAAACATGAAGATATAAAACTGTAATTTTTTGTGAAGAAGCAACAAGTGGGACACAATCATGAAGTAGAACGAAATTTATTGGATATTTCAAACTTTTTTAACAAATAAAAAACGGACAAATTGGGCGAGCAAAATTATTCAGCCCCCTTAAGTTAATACTTTGTAGCGCCACCTTTTGCTGCGATTACAGCTGTAAATTGCTTTGGGTATGTCTCTATCAGTTTTGCACATCAAGAGACCAAAGTTTTTGCCCATTCCTCCTTGCAAAACAGCTTGAGCTCAGTGAGGTTGGATGGAGAGCGTTTGTGAACAGCAGTTTTCAGTTCTTTCCACAGATTCTCAATTGGATTCAGGTCTGGACTTTGACCTGGCCATTCTAACACCTGGATATGTTTATTTGTGAAACATTCCATTGTAGATTTTGCTTTATGTTTTGGATCATTGAATTGTTGGAAGACAAATCTCCGTCCCAGTCTCAGGTCTTTTGTAGACTCCATCAGGTTTTTTTCCCGAATGGTCCTGTATTTGTATTTGGCTCCATCCATCTTCCCATCAATTTTAGCCATCTTCCCTGTCCCTGCTGAAGAGAAGCAGGCCCAAACCATGATGCTGCCACCACCATGTTTGACAGTGGGGATGGTGTGTTCAGGGTGATGAGCTGTGTTGCTTTTACGCCAAACATAACGTTTTGCATTGTTGCCAAAAAACTTCAATTTTGGTTTCATCTGACCAGAGCACCTTCTTCCACATGTTTGGTGTGTCTCCCAGGTGGCTTGTGGCAAACTTTAAACAACACTTTTTATGGATATCTTTCAGAAATGGCTTTCTTCTTGCCACTCTTCCATACAGGCCAGATTTGTGCAGTATACGACTGATTGTTGTCCTATGGACAGACTTGCCCACCACAGCTGTAGATCTCTGCAGTTCATCCAGAGTGATCATGGGCCTCTTGGCTGCATCTCTGATCAGTCTTCTCCTTGTATGAGCTGAAAGTTTAGAGGGACGGCCGGGTCTTGTTAGATTTGCAGTGGTCTGATACTCCTTCCATTTCAATATTATCGCTTGCACAGTGCTCCTTGGGATGTTTAAAGCTTGGGAAATTTTTCTGTATCCAAATCCGGCTTTAAACTTCTCCACAACAGTATCTCGGACCTGCTTGGTGTGTTCCTTGTTCTTCATGATGCTCTCTGTGCTTTCAACGGACCTCTGAGACTATCACAGAGCAGGTGCATTTATACAGAGACTTGATTACACACAGGTGGATTCTATTTATCATCATTAGTCATTTCGGTCAACACTGGATCATTCAAAGATCCTCACTTAACTTCTGGAGAGAGTTTGCTGCACTGAAAGTAAAGGGGCCGAATAATTTTGCTCGCCCAATTTGTCAGTTTTTTATTTGTTAAAAACGTTTGAAATATCCAATAAATTTCATTCCACTTCATGATTGTGTCCCACTTGTTGTGGCTTCTTCACAAAAATACAGTTTTATATCTTTATGTTTGAAGCCTGAAATGTGGCAAAAGGTCTAAATGTTCAAGGGGGCCGAATACTTTCGCAAGGCACAGTGTATCATACTCATCTCTCCATCCAGTATCTCCCTCTAGTCTCTCCTTCACTTATCTCTGTCTCCTCTCTCCTAACCTACTCTCATCCTGTTCTTTCCCTTCCTTACCATCTCTTCTCCTCCCCTTGTCTCTTTCACTAACCTGCCAGGCTCCATGTTCCCCTCTCCACCTCCTTTTCCCAAATCCATTAGATGTTTTATCCAGGGACAGGCACAGGCTAATGTGTTACGGTGCATTGCATCTTACTACTATATGTCAACACATCAGTGTTATTGCATCTGTCATTTCTCACTTTAATAAAAATCCACATCCTCCCCTACCATTTCTTACCCTCTAACTTCTCTCTATCCTTCTCTCCTTCTGTCCCATTTTAATGGATTCCAGGCACTCAGACCACTATGGGATCTGAGTAACATGCTTCAAACCCACCCTGACCTCTCTGCTCAGACCAAGAGGGCCAGCGTGTTACTTGACTCAAGGATAGATGCTTTTAATAGACACCTCATTGACAAGGAGGATTATAACTTTTGGAGAACTGAAACAAGCAGGACGTCTCATCAGTGTGCACCAGTGGTTGTTTTGTCGAGACCAGGTGCCAGAACCAATTGTTATTAGACAAGATCCTCATTTTATTTCATACTTTCCACATGCACTCCTATTTAGTCGGCTACAAGCTGTTTGACTAAATGAATGACTGGAAAAAAGATATCCAATCTTGCAATGGTATTTTCATATAAGGTGTTTGTTTCCCTCAAAATGTCTATAAGTCCAATCCTTGGATCATCAAAACAACCCCACACAACCTCTTCTGATATTGACCAGACTGGTCACTCAATCATTGATGCATAATCATTAGAGTCAATAATCCACTTGAATGTCCCTGAATTAGGCCGAATGGACCTTTGCCCCATTAAGCAACTTCAATAGTTTACCGTATGTCAACCACCACGAGCAGGCCTGTTCTCAATTGTTCCAGCCAGGTCAAGCAGCCATCTTAAACACGTAACCAGGCATTTATTCATTCCGGCATATACACAATACCAGTGATTTTCACGATGCTACTCAGAACTCTGCCTCTATAAAAGTCCCAGTTCCAAAGGTATGATGATCTCAACTCGAGCACAAACAGCTCCCTGCACCGTCCCAACCTACACATATCCGCGCACTCTTAGTCGAGAACGAGCAGCTAAAAAAAACACCCACTTTTCCTCTATTAAACGCAGAGCATTGCGATTTCTTTTTTCAAAGATTCCACGGTGTATGTTTTGCTCCAGTCATGTTTTTGAGTGTTTGCTCCAAAAACATATGATCTGTGGAGGTTGTGCATGGCAGAATGAGCTCGGAGGATCATGTATTTGTTGTCCAAATGAAACTTTGATTAGGTCTCAGCAGGAAAGACTTTGTGTTCAGTCTTTCGCACTTGACACAGGTCATCCAAGTCATCTTGCAAAGGCTGGCCTGTCACAGTGTGAGCATACTTTTGATGGTATAATGAGAAGACCTCGGCTTTGTGTCAAAAGCTCAGGCAAAATATTGTTTGGAGGAGCATTTCTGCCTGAGGCAGAGTCCTTTGTAATGTTTCTTACACCCTGGTTGTGCTATTTTATTGTCAAGATATTTGTTGCAGCATTTCTATGCTTTGTTGGACAGAGACAACAGGGAAAGATAGCAGAGAAATGTTTTCCTGATCAGTGGGACAGATTCAAACGTGCACTGTAAGCAGAAGCGTATAGACCAATACACTAGCCTAAGCCACTGGCTATGCCAATTATAATAATGTAGTCTCATGATTTGTTCAAACCACAAATGCAGAGCATTGGACGATAGAGACACAGGTTAAGTGAACTTGGTCGACGATTGGTGTCAACGATTCTGCCTTGGATTTACATGCTTTTCATCAACGTAACACTGGACATCATCCCGTATCCATTTTGAAGCTCATGGTATCAAGAACGAATTTCCTATTACAGGAACAGTGTGTCATTGTGTTTAGCAATGCCACAAGTTCTAAAACGTTGTGCAATTTTAAAAGACAGCAAAACTATTAAACATTTTGCAAATAATTTTTTATAATTTCACAGACTTTTGTATTTAGAACGACTTAAACATTCCGGGTTACATGCCTTGCTTAAGGGAAATCTGAAGATTAATTCGTACCTTGTCAGCTCAAAGACCGTTCCTCATTCCTTTAATGTATTCTTTTCTGAGAGTTCTTCCTTCTCTCTTCCACTTAAGTATTGTTGGCACATGCACATCTTAGTCATTGTAGTACGCTACCTGTCTGATTATGTTTGTATTGGCTCTGTTTGTCTACTGTGAATACACAACGGGGGTGGTGCTTGTTATTCATCTAATACTATGCGTGTGCCAAGCCAATATTTTCTTCGTTTCTTAAGAGGTAAGTAAGCTCAAGGCTGACACGCTACTCAGGAGTTCGATTTCGCCTTCAATTGTGGAAAAAGGCTCTTCTCTCAGGCATGTCATTGTGGAGAGGGATCATACATCGGCGTCATACAAGTGGCTCTGGCAGGTTCTCTGTAGTTTTCTCAGACTTCATCTGTCAGCTGTGATAATGGAACAACAAAAGAGACACGACTCATTTTGAACTACAAGTTGCAAACAAAGCTGGTTCCACATTTCATCAACTTGCTACATGGCACAATGCAAAATACGTATGTTTTTATCGATGTGGGACAGTGGATGGTTTACATTTTTGCAATTATGATGCAATTCACTTACATAGGGTAGCCTATTCTCTGAGGGAATATGCTGATTTGCAAGTGTTTTATCATGTCTTTGACATTTGTCTTTGTACGCTTCCCTATGGCTGCCTGATGTTGGCTGGCTGCCCCAATAGTTTTCCTCGAGCTGATCTGACTCAGTGGGCTTCACCTCTCCTGGATTATTACCACATGCAGTAGATGATGTTGTATTCATTTCTTTCTTCGTATTTTAAGCAAGAATTGACACTAATAATTGTAATTATACTGTGTATCATCCAAAGTTTCTTGCATCATTATTCATTCCCTTATTTTTTCTCTACTTTCCACATTTAATAATTGCAATTATATATCATACAATGTCTGCGGCGTAATCTTTTTATCCCCCCATCTCTTTTCCCCATGACTAGCCTATTGTACCACCCACATTAAAGGATTCGATCTTACTCTTGTTTTCTTCTCCCATCAATGACGCTCCCTCATCCCAGTCATCCAGTCCCCCGACACAAATGGAGAAAGAGACCACAAACGCTCTGACCATGCGCTGGTTACAATGCCAGCAGTTAACCCAATCAGTCTCAACTCTAACTCAGCACTGTCCACAGATTAGCACATCTTTCCCAGCATTTCATCATGCTGTTGTTTCCTTCATCAACATTTTACTATGGTGCCTCAGAAAGTTCCTGAACCTCCTAAACACTACCTCCGAATTAACTCTGCTACTCAAGAGTGCAGCAATGTTTTGTATTGCCTGACCGTGGACATGAACATCCACCAACAGTACAGTTTGCAGGTTCAGTTGTTGTCTGGCATTAGGATTTAACAGCCATTGCTTGACCCTGACTCCAGAGATTAGCCTGAAATTGATGCTATCAGATGAGTAGATCCACTGACTGTGTTCCTTAGCAGCAAAGCTTTATGAGAGATTTTGAAGTGAAGTGTTCAGAATCTTACAAGCCAACAGACCAGCAACATACTGGAAAAAAGAGTGCATTGCAACAGTGGTGTGCATAATATCTTGACGCCCAGAACAATTCATTATTTGTAATGCAGCAGATGGACTATTTCCACAGCTATCAAACAATAAGAGTCTCCATGGAGCACATTATCTTGCACGCTGGACAAGCGTGGACTGGTAAATATTGCCTGGTCTGGCGAACACGAGTTCTGTTGAGAGACCTGTGCATTCCCCAGACCTCATCCCGGTAAAGTATCTTTGGGACGAAATGGAAAATACTGTTGACAGCGTGAATACACGACCATTTCACATGCAGGCACTGCCTGACGCCATCGTATCAACATGAACCGACATCCTTTTCTGGATATTCTGAATGCAAAGGGGTATCACCCGAAAGAACTGCCAACTACATTTAAATCCCAGGCAATAATGAAGGATGAGACAATTATGCAAGGTGAATATAGATAATGTATGATTGCATCTAGTAGTTTGAGTGAATTATGCAGCTGCAGCTGTATCCCAGGTAAGCCAGGCTTATGCATCCCATAATGTTGAGAGCCTCCATTTTAAGTCAGGCAAGCTAAAGAATATGTGCCGCCATCCAGTTCCATGTCCCAGTACAGCTGATGGTGAGATCACTATAAATGCATTATGTACCCTTCATCCCCAAAGCCATTCAACGCACATGTTTGCATGACAATCTGTCAACCTACCCAGAACAGCTGCCATCTCGGCACTGACATTTCCATAGCAGACTGGGAGTGTAGCTTGGAATACATTTATTCCCGGTTAATCTACTTCAATCACAGCCTCGGTCATTTTGAGATTGTCCGCAGGTTTATGTGCATTTTTGCTTAACTCCTCTTATGAAAGATCTGGGCATTCTTTCAAATGCCCCAGGTACAAGAACATGTGTGTTCACTGAAGGTAAATTAGATTTCTGACCATTAAACAAGTAGGTGTCAGGCCGGTAATGGTTAGGCAAATTCTTCATATTTTACAACCATTGACTGAGTAGCAGCAGGTGTTATTGCATGTACAGTGAAAATCTTGTTCCCTGGTTCCAACGCCAACATTGCAGTAGTAATAATAATAATAATAATAATAGAGGCAAAAAGATGTGCAAAATACATAAAGAAAAAGAGACAATTTCTAGAGACATGCATAACATACATTTAAACAGTAAGCAGTGTCCACAGAATACTTAACTATCAATGTGACTATCCCGTTGCTTTATGTGAGTTTTTTTGGAAGAACACTCGCTCTTGTCCTGATATTGTTCTGTAATGCTCTGAAAACACTGGAAAAAAAACTTCACAGAAAATATAATGTTTCCGTAGCGAACGGGATTCTTATTTACAGGGAAGGATTTTAGCCTCCTTGATGGAACAGATTGTGTTTCTCTTTTGACCACCATCACTTATTCCTCATGTCTGCCTACTACTCATTCCTCTTCTGTTGTCTATTCTCTATCTTCTTTTACAGCCCTCTCTTCATCTCCCCACGTTGCTCCTCTAATCTATCTATTTTTCCTCTGCTTGCTTTCCATTGGAACAGACAGGAAGATGAATGGTCCATCTTAGACCGGGGACTGGATCAAAGTCTACCCTTTGACATTTGTGGAAATATCACAGTGTCTCAGCACCTTAACTATCGTGATCCTATTAAAGTTGACAGTGACATTCCGTGAAGGAGGGAGAGTGTGGCTTTGTTTTTCTGATTTACCTGTGGCCTGTTTTCGATAGCCAACAAAGGACAGCGGAGTGAGAAACTGATCGAGTGAGAAAGTGACAAGTATTAAAGCAATAGCATTTGCTCAATATCATACTCTTAGTTTATGGCTCCTGGTATTTGTGCAACATTTTGCACTATGGTGAATATAGTTGGTTTAAGATCCAAGTGGAACTGTTCATATTGATTACATTAATCCAGCCCTCGCAAATAGTTTTGGAAACGATGTGTAATGGTTAAGTGATCTATTAAATGTGAACTGTTAGATTGGGGACAATGAAACGAGTGGCAAAACAAGGCTGGCACTTAATTTAGGTTGTCCATTTGAACCGTTATGGTTTTCAGTGAATGGTGGCTCTACTCCTTGATCTACTCTCTTAGAAATACCTAAACCCTATCTAGAGGTCAGAGGTTTCAGAGCATAGTGAAACTGTAAGATTCTGAGCCCTAATGGCGGTCATTTGTCCCTGCCATATTGGATCGGCATTGAATCCTTTCACAGAGGAGGATACCAATCCAGGACGTAGTTAAGGGCCATCCTTTATGCTGCACCCAGGTCATACATCATGAGGGATAATCTCATAGAAAACGCAGGGAGAATATCAAGAGAACCATAAGCAAACATCAAGGCTAATGGTCCGGCGCTCCATGAGACTGCTTTTCATTTAAGATTCCTGGAATGAGGTCTGTGTGTATATGTGTGTGTATGTGTCGCGACTTGCAATGGAATTCACACTGTTCTCCCTGGTTTTCTGATGATACTAGGGATGACACACTAGAATATCTTTTTTCCTCTCCATCTCTCGCTCTCTTCGTGTACTGTAGGTCACGGTCATTGCAATTCATAACATGCTTGCGAACACACACGCACGCACACTCAAACTCACACATACGCACACAAACGCACATTTAATACATTATTTGAATTCACAAATCCCATTAGACTCAAAGGAATTCATGGATATCCAGCCACTTGTGAGTACAGAAGCTCTTCCCTCAGCACACTACCTGTTTGCCCATGACCCAAACCTAGAGCAGTACATTTCTTGTTGCTTTGCCTTGATTTAAGACCGTCCTGCAAACTCACAAATACCAGAACTATTTCAGCAATACCCAAGGCTGTTGAGGCGTGACACGAGGGGCGGGTTATGTAGAACCCTGTCAGCAATGGTGAATCATTTTAAAGATGAACCCCTCCTAACATCTGCAATATTTACTACAAGCAAACACAAGCAATCAACATATAACTAGACTCAGCTGATGGCTTGTAAAGTATTGTTGGCAAGATCTTAGTTGCTTCTTGGTTAACAACATGATAGTGTAATGATTATGTTTCCCATTTTTGTATTTTGGACAGGGTGGTGGATCGCCATGGGAGATCTTATCGAGGTTGAACACAAAGCAGGCCTGAGGTAATGTAGCTGTGGGCAAAATGATTCCAGGAATATTTTACCATATGCAATTGTGGTTTTGTAGTGTTCAGTACTACATAGTAAAACCATTAATGTATATATATATTTTTTGTAAAACATTGTCTGCATCCAGATATGTTGCTTTTAATGTCCTGATCAGTCAGGATGTGTCTAATATCATGTTTTGGTCCTAGTAGCTAAATATATTTGGAATTACAAATATGCTGTTATCTAGCTGTCCTCTCTAGCAAAATAATTTGAATAACCCACCATTAGCTTGACAGCACGTGTCACATTTTTGGAAAAAACTCTAAATCAATACCAGTATAAATTTATTTTATTTTTATTGAACATTTATTTAACCAGGTGGGCACGTTGAGAACAGTTTCTCCTGAAACGGTGATCAAGATAAAAGCGCTGAGGTGTAAGAAGACATAAAGTTACACATGATTATACAAGGTTGTAAACATACATCAAATTTAACTATTTGTAGACTGTAGGCATTGTGAAATTAGTAGAGAAAATTGAGTGTGTAAAATATTCCTTTAAGTTGCAGGGATTGGAACTCATTTCATATGAGTTTCATGTTGTAGAGCTTCTATCACGTTTTATTACCTTGTACGGTGGGAAAAAATTCAAGCAGTAATAAAGTTTTTATCTGATTGTCAGACAATCACTTCAAAAGGATTGCAGACTTTAAACGTGCAATATGTTATTTCTGGCCACCAGGGGGCTCTCAATCAAAACAATAGCAAAAGATGTACTTGGATGACGTCGGGAGGTTGAGTGGGATCATGGGTTTTGTTATCGTCGTCAATGACAACCTTCCAATCTAGCGTCTCCGGCAGAAAAAATGTTAACTGACAAAGTAATGTATTGTTAAAAATATTATAACTTTATTCCCGTTATGTTTGGCGGTTCCCTGGAACTTAGAGCAACTATATTATATGACGTCATTGACGGGCGACAAAAAGAAACGTCCCGTGTCTTCAAATTAAATTACAAATTTCTCTTTGAAAGTTGGTGGAAACATTTAGGATAATGTAAGTACACAACTAAGAAATATATATAATATATATATAGTGATGTTTTCTTTCAATGCAAAGTATGTATTTTGTTATTGTTTTGATTGATATTACATATTGTACCTTTAAAAGGCTTGGATCCCACACATTTGGTCAAACCCGTTCACTGTTCACCTGGAATGTGAGACAATTATTAATTAATTTCATTTCATTAACGGAGACATCTGTCAACTAAAATTTTAAACATTTGATTACTTTTGGCTGTTGTCCTTATGTCTTACTACACTTGAAGCTTGAACAACCAACTCTATTATTATGGATATCTATGGTCACAGCTGTCTACACTGTAAAAAATGTCTGTAGATTACACGGTAAAAAAAAACTGTCAAACCATGACAGTAAAAGACAGTAAATTCAAAAGAGGTTGAATACAGTTTCTGTAACGGTGAAACAACTTATTTATCAGCCAAAAAACTTTTGCATCTTTTTTTCTGTTTAAAATACATTATACAGCTGTTAAATATACTCTTGCACTGTGTTTATATTGGAAATATGGCATAAATATGTAACAGCCAGAGTTGGAGAGACTCGCACAATAAATTGACTTGACTCGCAATCTGTTCAAAAGACTTGAGACTTGACTTGGAATTGTAGTCATTGGACTTGTGCCTTGGACAGTAAATATAACATTTCTAAAACTACGGACAAAATCTGCCTTCACACCCAGTAGCGTTTTTTGGCACGGGAGAACCAGGCGGCTGCCCGGGGGGGCATTTTTTTTATGACACGTGGGGGCGGCACAAGCACTTTAAAAATATCCTCTGCGATGCGAAGCGGTTTTCTGTTAGCTATCATTTCACTGTGTGGGGAATTGGCGCCTGCAGCTTCCTTGCTTGATGAAAAATTGCGGTGCACATAAGCTGTATTTGAGACGGGGAAAGGGGAGGGGGCGCTGGAGTGGGAACGGAAGGTCCACTGTATTCACCGTTATTAATACATCCATGGTATTCACCGTTATTAATACATC
>JACXGM010000920.1:51259-61969 GCA_016801145.1 Umbra pygmaea
GTTATTAAAACATCCATGGTATTCACCGTTATTAATACATCCATGGTATTCACCGTTATTAATACATCCATGGTATTCACCGTTATTAATACATTCATGGTATTCACCGTTATTAATACATCCATGGTATTCACCGTTATTAATACATCCATGGTATTCACCGTTATTAATACATCCATGGTATTCACCGTTATTAATACATCCATGGTATTCACCGTTATTAATACATCCATGGTATTCACCGTTATTAATACATCCATGGTCTTAACCTTATTTTCAACTGAAATCTGAGCGGAGGTTGTTAGAGATATTTTGTGTAATACTTCCGGTTACCGCTTTCGGTCATTAATTCTCAGCTCCCGCTTGCATTTACATTTGATTAACTATATATTGTGATTACATAACAAAACTTTTTGGGAAATGGTTTTCCTTAAATCAGGAATTTTATGTTCAGTGAGATTATTTCACAATAATTGGCAGAAACGAAAACTGTTTATTTTATACTTCCACGTTACCCAGAAGTCAGCGCAATTGACACCATAGAGGTGCAGATGTTTACTTCCTATTACAGTTGTAATTTTTCGGTTTCAACTTAAAAGCAGGTTGTAGGAGGTAAATGAAAAAGTACACTTTTGTTGGTGCCATTTTAGGCCAATAGAATTGTAAGCTTAATTCACAGCAAAACAGGCTGTTCGAACGTTCTATTCAATTCATTTGCTATGGCCTCGCGCTCGCGTTCTAGCTCACGAAGCGTTCGATGGCCGTTTTACTGCTCAGGGTGAATTTAAAAGCGTTCTATTGTCCAGCCTAATATAAACATGAATTCCTTCCATAAGCTGGTCTGCCATAAATAATGAATTATATTACAGTGTCCGTTGGCTAAAAGTCCTGTAGCTCTACAGCTGTGTTGTAAGCCTCCCCAGAGTATGTATGATAAATGTATGGAGATGATCTGTATCTCCTTGACTGGGGAAGAGCTTCATATTTCACGTCAATAACATGCCAAACCGAGCTGTCGGGAATAAATGCTGTCAATCAATAACCCAGGACTCACTAAAGTTGTCTGTGAATAGCAGTCATCTGATTTCCTTTCCTCAGTTTGACCTTCCCAGTCAACACACACACACAGACACGTACATGAATAGGCACATGTGCACACACGCCAACAATATATCACAAATTCACATAGGAATCAGACATCGTAATTCACTTTAGAGCCCAGCATTTTAACCTATAGAAGTGATAAGGTTACATTGGACCACTGTATAGCTGTATGTGAAGTATAGCACATTAACATGTTACGACACGGTCATAACAATGTCAAAACAAGTCATAACAGGTGACATATATTATCATAGGCCTGGCATTATGTTGTCATAACCGTGTCAGGACACATATGTACACTTATTTTGACATGTATTCTTATTTTATGGATGGCTATGACCGTTATATAAATATCTTTATCGATGGACTTAGCAACCTAGGTTGTCAGAGATTATCTAGCTTGGTTTTAAAACTATCTCTCACCGTGTACAATGTGTCACATCTGCTGACCACCATTCTGAACGTATCTACATGATCTTTGAGGAGTGATTCTTGGTCCCACCCCATTCTCTGTGTATATTGATGTCCTGGCTCTTACTGCCACTAACATCTAGTCCTTAAGTAGCCCACAATCTGTGGTGATTACTTGGGGCCTGCTAGCGCGTAAACAGGCCAATCAGTGCCCTTGTCAAAGTGTGGGCTTGTTTTAGGTCATGACGAGTACAACATTCTCATGAAAGTGCATTGGAGAAACATTGAGATCCAATCGCATTCAAATAAACTTTGCTCAATTCCCGTGGGAAAAGGTTATCCGTGTACAAGCTTGTGAGGTCAGATGGCTTTGCGAGGACACTCCGTAATCTCACAAAATAGAAAATGGATGCCCTTTATTTGTAGCCTACCTGAAACAGGAATGTTTAGGTGGCCACTAAACATTCCTACCATAACTTGTGCCCTGGCAGATATGTATTTATTATTGACGCCAATATTTAATTTGGTCAACACTTATGTGATCTTGACACCTCTCTCACACCTTATTCCTTCAGAAGCAAACTAAACAATCTGCCATCCCATAATTGCATTTGCATCACACTAGTTTAGTTGAATGACTGTTTGCTGGTAAAAAGTATTTATTTGTTAATGGAGTTTTGTGTTTGTTGGTATTTTGGTTGTTCTCTTGTCTTACAATAGAATGCCTTTGGCCAGGTCTTAATTGAAAATGACAATTTGTTCTAAATCAACTTACCAAGTTAAATTATATTTAAATAAATTGAAAATGTTTATTTATTATTTCTAGTATTCTGTTACGATCCCTATTAACCCCTACCTATACAGCAGAAAGCCTCCCAGGGTTAGGAAATTAATCAAATACAGAGCAGACTACATGACAATAAACAAAGTAATACAATACATAGCCTATTATGTCTGCATAAATATGAAAATACATAATACACAATTGTTTACATAATGAATAACAATTTAGTGTATCTTTATGGACCTGTTGATGTTTGGTTAATTAGTCATTACTTATGGCTGTGCTGAATTTATGGCTATGCTGTATAAAGTAATTATGGTGCTACTAGCACCTTTTGTCACTTTATCAATTAATATACTGTACACTTTGATAATGTGAACATTTATTATAATTATTCCCTTGGACTTTGTGAAAGTATCAAACACTATAAACATCCTGTGGGAATTTACTTGCAATAGCAGTATGAAAATAAGCATAATAGATTTAGCCTTTCATATTGGCACCCGTAACACATGCATCATCAATACAGTATTAGTCTAGGTACACCTCTGACATTACTATTGTTACACATCTGACATTACTATAGGTACACATCTGACATTACTGTAGGTACACATCTGACATTAGTGTAGGTACACATCTGACATTACTATAGGTACACATCTGACATTAGTCTAGGTACATATCTGACACTAGTGTAGGTACACACCTGACATTACTGTAGGTACACATCTGACATTAGTCTAGGTACACATCTGACATTAGTGTAGGTACACATCTAACTTTAGTGTAGGTACACATCTGACATTACTATAGGTACACATCTGACATTACTATAGGTACACATCTGACATTAGTCTAGGTACAAATCTGACTTTATTTTAGTTAGTTAGTTTACCTTTATTTTACCAGGCAAGTTGACTGAGAACACTTTCTCATTTGCAAAAACGGCCTGGGGAGAAGGGGGGGAGAGGGGAATGAATGAGCCAATTGAGAGATAGGGATGATTAGGTTGCCATGATGGTGTGATGGCCAGATTGGAAATTTGTTCAGGACACCAGGGTTAACACCCCTACTCTTATGAATAGTGCAATGGGATCTTTAGTGACCACAGAGATTCAGAACACCCTTTTAACATCCCATCCGAAAGATAGCACCCTACACAGGGCAGATGTCCCCATCACTGCCCTGGGGCATTGGGAATAATCTTTGGACCAGAGGGAAGAGTGCCCCCTATTGGCCCTCCAACACCACTTCCAGCAGCACTGATCTCCCATCCAGGGACTAACCAGGCTTGATCCTGCTTGGCTTTAGAAGCAAACCATTAGTGCAATACAGGGCTCTATGCTACTAGCTATTAGTGTAGGTATACATCTGAGATTAGTGTAGATAAACATCTGACATTAGTCTAGGTCCACATCTGACATCTATGTGAATGCTGGGCAAGAGTAAACCCTGAAAAAAATAAACAGCACCTAAGCAAGGCAATTAATGCAAAGACAGGGGAGCAGAGGGAAACAGAGTATACACACACTAACTTATAACAAGAGACAGCTGTCAACAATAATGGGTGAATTAACAAAGACAGGTGTGTGCACATAGATGTTACTAGAAGTTAATAACGAGAATGTGGTATGAAACATGTCCATAACTAGCCACAGGGTGGAGCCAAACACCCATGGCATGGTGATTCCCCTGGCCATTACAGAGCCCCGGCCCAAGGATCAAAGCGGTGCCCCGGCACCACCAACCGGCTCCAAAGAGGGCAGAGCAGAGGGGCAGAGCCACCAACACAGGGGGCAGAGCTTCAGGCTCCTGCACAGGAGGAGATGCGGCTAGTAATGGCAGAGAGGGAGGCGAAGGGGCAGGTACCTGGGTCGGAGGTGGAGCAGCAGGCCCTGGGGATGGAGGTGGAGCTACACGTTTGGCAGCTGCAAGTGGCGCTGGTGAAGTGGGTGAAGCCTTGACCTCAGCTGTCATTGATTCAGCTGGTCCTGTCTAAGGAATTGCGGGTGGAGCCTTGGCCTCAGCAGTAGCAGGTTAGAGTGGTCCTGGCTAAGGACTTGGGGGCAGAGCCTTGGCCTCAGGTTTAGCAGGTTTAGATGATCCTGGCTGAGGACTTGGGGGAGTGTCTCTGGCAGTGATGTTGATGACAGGCAACTCCCCCCACCATGATGTGAATACCGACCACTCCGATGGCTGTCAAGGCAGGTTACCAAACCTGTCCCAACACTGGCTCTGTCCGATCATCATGCTGGATCAGTCTGGGTGGTATGGAAGGACTTCCTCTACACTCTGTGCCCCTCCTTAAAAATCCCTTTGGGAAACCAAGGGTGTGACGCCACCTTAGCTCTTTTAACTCCAGCGGCGTTGGGCTGTGACGCTGGCCAGGAACAGAAGGGTTGTAACGGTAGCAGGGTTGGTGAGATAAAAGGAGACGCTTGCGAAAAAATAAACGTTGTTTTAATCAAAACATCTTTTCACAAATCAAAAGGGCTTCGGTGAGCCAAACATGTACGTAATGTTGTGTATACGTAATTTGGCGAAACATCTAATGCACATACATATAAGCTATATGGAACCAATGACTGATATTTACCGTGATCAAACTGGTAACTTAAATACATTATATGATTATTACATTACATTTAAGTCCGATGTGAGTTAACTGTCTGACACATACTAATAAGAGAGGTGGATGGCAAGACTAAAGCAATGGATGGGTCAATGATAGAACTGTCCAGGTAAACAAAACAATCAAGACAAAAAACATAGAATGTAGAGGCTGTAGCACCTAAACAGTCCAGCCAGGCAGTGGAGACTGTTATAAGGATCATACATAGGGAGACAATAGTATACCGTATCTGTGGTCTCCTTGTCGCTATTCCTCTCCCAGTCCGTCTCCTCTTCACCGAAGTAGGCATGGAGACGGTCGTACACTTTTTCCTTTGTCTCATGTGGCCATTTCCAATTTCCTATTTTTTCTCTCCCATTTTCTTCCACTTCCAATTTCCACTCTCCCTGTCTTGTTGGCAGCTCTGCAACTCCTTAGGCAGAGGGGTGCGCACATGGTTCATCCAACCACATGTAGGCGAGCAGCCGTTTCATTTCGCACTGGTCATCCAACACGGAAGCCTTTAGTTAGATTATGCACGTGATCACCAACTATACCTCCCTGATTGAATATACAGGTGCTCGATATGCACACAAGGAGTCGCTGGAGAGAGATATGGCAGGACAGATAATCTGATTTATCTAACCCAAATCCCAGGCAGCCCTATGCCAATTTGCACTGCCTCGTGCAGGAGGTCCGGGGAAAGTCAGAGAATATGCTGAGCAACAGTAAACCTAGAAAATCTACTGCAACACACGCGCATGCGCGCATGCGCGCATGCACACACACACACAGAAACCTAGAAAGGGTTACACAGGTGGGGAGTGTGATGGGTGCTCTTTTTAATGAAGTGATTTTCTCTGTCAGTAGCAGTGCAGGACAGATGAGGTTTTAGCATTAGACAACCCAACAACCACAAAAAATAGACCGCATGCCCCCACCCCCAAACACTGGCAAAAACACATAAATAGTTCCTCCATATATGGTCATTCAATCCAAAATGAGTCCCCTTCACATAAAGGATGTATTGAGATGGAATAGAAAAGTGACAGCACCACATGGCCCTGAAAAGAAAATGAAACACATCCATATTAATATGAACCTAACGCGAGTACCCCCACAGTTCTCCACTCGTACGCACTGTTCCTGCTATCTCCATGTGTTATCTATGGCCAGAGCCTTCATTTCCACTTATAACAGTGCAACGCTCTCTTTTTACATGGGAAGGGAATCTACTCCATTTGGAGAACGACCTTGCTGGCAAAACCAGTGGTAATAAAGGCAGGAAACTGACAACACTGCCAGATGGAGAGAGAAATGGAGAGAGAGATGGAGCGAGAGAGAGAGAGAGAGAGAGAGAGAGAGAGAGAGAGAGAGAGAGAGAGAGAGAGAGAGAGAGAGAGAACCTACAGTTTGGTAGCTCTACAGGACCAGGGTTAGAGACCCCTGATCTATGGTACTGCAATAAATGACTGTATGGAAAATATACCATCTGTTCCTATAGCTTTTATTTATGCAAATATATTTCACTTTTATTATTGTAAAGCACTTTGAGCTGCATTCCCTGTATGAAAGGTGCTATATAATTAAGCTTTATTATTATTATTATATTATTATAATTTTGACAGCATTGGTTGACATGTGCTGTATAGTCAGATTATTGACTAGAAAGCATTTCATTATGTTTCCAGTGTCTGCTGGTTATCTGTTTAAAAAGACATACGGTAAACCTACGTTAAAACCTTTAAAGTTTTGAATTCAGAAGACTCTTCGCTACCACTTGATCAAATGAAATCCAACATTCAGAGACATTGATTTTTATGTAGTATGTCATATATATCCAAAGAAATCCTAAAATGTATGTGTATTTAACATAGTGGTGAGATAATGATTCAACTTAGATTGTACAAATAAAAAAACACATTTCCTGTAACAGTGTAAAAACATGTCCTGTAATGGTATAAACTACAGGTGTCCTGTAACAGTTTAAAAAAACACATTTCCTGTAACAGTGTTGACTACAAGTTTTCTGTTACAGTGTAAACAATAGAATCACACAGCATTGGAATTTAAAGATCCTTGGGTGTAAAGGTGAGCAGGCCCACCTGCAACCACTTTAATCTAATAGCCTTACAAACACAGTCTCTGGCCTTATTTGGCAACATCAGATGTTGCTGCCCTGTCCATTGTTCCTGCTGTGGGCGAGAGGAGAATCACACTAAATGTGAATGGAGGGAAAAGTGACGGTTATCTTGTGTTTAATGAGAGAAAGTGAGTCATGTGATCGGAAGAGTATGTCATTGATTGAAATGTGTTCATGTCTATTTGCATGCATGAATGCAAGTGTGCATGTTTTTCATACATGTGTGGTAAATCACGAGGGGAAATTGAAGGAATTCATTTCAACTGGGCGAGAAAGAAAAAGGAAGTTAAGTCAGTAGTAATAATATTCACTCGTCTTTGATTTTTGTCATTTTTCTACACATCAATGTCACAGGATATTATCATGTGCAATAATGCAATCTGTCAACAGTTGCATATGAGTAGGGTTTGAGTGATTGCGTGTATTATTTGAGATACTAGTCTTACTGGAATGCGTCAAAGTACGTGTGTCTCATTGCATATAAAATTTGTCTTCACTGAATCTTGTTATGTGTGTGAAACATACCAAAAAGGTTCTTCAATTGGCTTCATGACAGAACCATTTTATGTTTCCCAGAACCTTATAATTTTTACTTTTAACCCTTAAACCACAGCCCCCCATGGTGCTGTCTTAGCCCCTCTTAATTCCATTCCACCCTTGGAGCTTGATTACTGACTCCTTATATTATTGTGTGTAATGATCGACCATTCATCTCTTCGTTGTGAAGAGCCAACCTTTCTCTCACTTGCTATCCTCCAATGAGCTGGGGCAGAACCTAAGTTATACCCTATCCACACAGCTCGTTCATAACTTCTACAGCTAAGGGGACAAAATATCCTCTGCAAAATTAACCAGACCAACGGATCAATACAGCTTTATTTCATGGACAAACAATGGAGGCTGTCTTTGTGTCTTGTTCCCTCATTTTCTCTCTTTCTCTTTTTTTTTTTTCTTCATTCTGCTGACAGAAAAGCGTTTTCAAACTCGAGCTCGCTCTTTCTCTTTTTTGTCCCTCTGCATGTCACTTCCTTTCTCTCTCCTTTGTGTCATTCTCTCTCGCTTTCTCCCCATTGTCTTGGTTTTAATTTAATTTTAGAATCAGTAATGTTCACTAATTACACATTGTTGTGCAGTTTTCAGCAATGTATGACTGAAATATTACTGAGAAATGTGAGTGATGACAAATGTAGCAGCAGAAACCCTGGTCCAGTGCAGATGGCTGTTACATTAATTGGAATACACTTGCATTTTCCATATATTTGATCAGGTCAGGTGTAGAGGTACACTTGAATATCTTTGAAAAGGTAATAGACAGATTGTCTTTCTGTCACCTTGT
This sequence comes from Umbra pygmaea, assembly GCA_016801145.1. Classification (NCBI taxonomy): domain Eukaryota; kingdom Metazoa; phylum Chordata; class Actinopteri; order Esociformes; family Umbridae; genus Umbra; species Umbra pygmaea. The sequence continues at coordinate 59,652 of JACXGM010000920.1, forward strand.
TTCTATGTCGACAGCTCTCTCACTCTCTCTCGTTCAGTTTGAAGTTCAATGCGTTGTTGGTCCCCAAACTCTCCTTCCTCTCACTCTCCTCTACACACCCCATCTATCTTGCCTCTCTCCCTGTCTTGTCTCTTTCTCCTCACCTCTGTGTAGAACAATGGTGTGTCTTGGATGAGAGAGCCGAAAGGGGAGATAAGGCTGAGCCCTGATCAGATGTCAGAAACATTGTCTCAGGGAAGAGTGACTGTGGAATTTCTGTCTGAATCCTCCAGCTACTAGTGTGTGTGTGTGTTTTGTGTTTTTGCAGGTGTGTGGTGCTTGCATGCCTGTGTGTATGTATGAACCTTCACAGAGACATATAGACAGAGACATCAGAACCAGAAGGTTTGTGAGTGACACAATTACACATTCACACTGTCATACAGACACGTATCCACATAAAGTTCAGAGCCTGCACTCCAACATACCAATATATTTTTGTACACACAAATTCCCATTTCCTAGATACAGCACATACACATTTGTTCAAGAGCATAATTATGTACCTCGTCATGGAAACATACCTCATTTCAAAGGCCTGTTTGCTTAAGCTCAGCTTGGTAAAGGAGCCTGAAGTGTAGATAAGGAAGATCTACTGTGACTACTGAGTCTGAGTGTGTTAAATAAGCTGAGATGAAGTGACTCTTGACTAGGCCAGTGACAGACATTTACCCCTGGTTTTCATTAGGCCGGTGAAAGACATCCACCCCTGGTTTTCATTAGGCCGGTGACAGACATCCACCCCTGGTTTTCATTAGGCCAGTGACAGACATCCACCCCTGGTTTTCATAAGGCCGGTGACAGACATCCACCCCTGTTTTTCTATAGGCCGGTAACAGACATCCACCCCTGGTTTTGATTGGGGCGGTGACAGACATGCACCCCTGGTTTTGATTGTGGCGGTGACAGACATGCACCCCTGGTTTTGATTGGGGCAGTGACAGACATCCAACCCTGGTTTTGATTGGGGCGGTGACAGACATCAACCCCTGGTTTTGATTAGGCCGGTGACAGACATCCACCCCTGGTTTTGATTAGGCCGGTGAATGACATCCACCCCTGGTTTTGATTAGGCCGGTGACAGACATCCACCCCTGGTTTTGATTAGGCCGGTGACAGACATCCACCCCTGGTTTTCATTAGGCCGGTGACAGACATCCACCCCTGGTTTTCATTAAGCCGGTGACAGACATCCACCCCTGGTTTGGATTGGGGCTGTTTCTGGCATCCCTGAGGAGTCGTCTGATGACACCTGGGTACCTTCGGAGGTGTGGATGCTCAGGAGACTGTAAGGTGGATGGATACTGTATAATGAGATGTCATACCACTGTTGTAACCATAGCCGCAGGTAGACTAGTTAAGTACACACAGACAGAGCAGGTAATGCAGGGACCAACTTTATAATGAATCTATGTTAGCAGTTTACATTGATACAGAATGGAAACTCCACTTAAACAGCAGGGGAGAAAAAGTTTGCACATCCTGCATATCACAGTCATTCATAATAATATATTTATATATGTATTATTTCAGATGAAAAGTTGTGAAGTCTATGGGTAAATTAAGGACACCGCCAGTCAGGTCAAGTTCCTCCTCTCCAATGACAACATGCTGTGAATTTGAGAAGGTATATTCAGTAGGATACTCAGCAGCTAATATCTAGCCTTCAACCTGATGGGTACAGTATATCTAACTTTATTCTTTGTCTTTTAGTTTTTTGACTAACATTACTTTTGGCCATCTTAAAGGGAGAGAGCAGTAAAGCGGATATATTATGTTTGAGTTGTGGGTATTTTTGCTAGTATTTACACTCACATCACACATTGAGTAGATCAATAACATTAGATCAATAACTTTAAGACTCTGGGCCTTGGCAGATTTGAAGTATTGAATCTGCCATTTTGCCAAAAACATTTTCCCACTGACCTCAAAAAAGAATAGGAAGTATCCTTTTTTTCATGGCTGACATATTTTAAATTGTCAGTTGTGGCCTAGCAATGTGCAATTCAATCAAACGCTTCACTAGATAACTGCATGCATAAGATCTACTAAAAGAGACCATCGGAGAAGGAAGGAGCAGAGGGGAAAGAGGGGAGGATGGTGAAGAAAAGAGGGAAGGATGGTGAAGGAAAGAAGGGAGGATGGTGAAGGAACGAGGGGAGGATGGTGAAGGAAAGAGGGGAGGATGGTGAAGGAACGAGGGGAGGATGGTGAAGGAAAGAGGGGAGGATGGTGAAGGAACGAGGGGAGGATGGTGAAGGAACGAGGGGAGGATGGTG
>JACXGM010000921.1:0-61641 GCA_016801145.1 Umbra pygmaea
GATTTACCCTATACCCACCTCTGATGGAAAGATTTACTGTATACCCACCACTGTTTAAATTATTTACCCTATACCCACCTCTGATGAAACAATTTATCGTGTACCCACCAAGTAAAGGCCTTGGCACGTGGGATGGAGAGTGGAATTGCGCCCGTGAAAACCACATTCATGTGTTAACTACTCAAAGATGTAGTTTTTTAGGAGGGGTGAATTTTTTCCAGTTTTTACACATACCACTTAAAAGGTCTGTGCACTGGAGTGAGAAGGTGCATATATGGCAGCAATTAGATAATGTTTTCTCATCTGTACTTTCAGATTATGGCTTGATTACTAAAAAGGTCTAGTTAACAGCGAACATGCATGTCAGATAATATAATTCTTATTTACATCAATCCAGTGGCCAAACTAACTCCACGCCATGTACAATAAGAGAAGATAAATGGGACAGTTTGCACAAAAGATTTGCCTTTTGCAGTGGAATGAAGCCCTTTTAAGGTTCATCACCTTGGTGCATGAGCGATATGATTTATATAGGATATCTTCACTTTGTGCTGGCAGGAAGGGGGTTAATGACAGGATACCCACCTCCCCAGACACCACTACACCAATGCCTCCATAACAGATAGAACTGGATCAAATGCTTTGCCTTTTTATACTATGGTTCAGTATGATGTTAAAAGTCATTATTTGTCTGATATATGAAACCAAACAGCACGTCCAATGGTCTATTCTTTGCTGGTATTTATGGCTCACTATGAAATTTGTGTTATGCTGGTGAAATTTGTGTCATGCATAATTTCTTCTAAAACTGAATTTGAGAGTACAGTTGTTTTTCCAAGGTCACATCCCTCAGCGGATTAACAAAACTGTGATTGATAGAACATTTACTTAGAAAATTACATTATCAAAGTACACATTTGCCTTTTAACCAATAGTGTTATTTGATTCAACTCATGCTCTGCTAACACTCACAAATCGTATTTTCTGTACCTAATTCCAATTAATCGTAACACTTTAAACAATTTAAATCCAATTTCAACCCCTTTAACCCAGCTCCTGTGAGCACATCGTAATGTTCATATTCAATTATCCTGCCAAACATTATACAGTTCTGCTTTAGAAGCCTCCCGAAACCATTTTTAAGAGAAAAAAGAAAAATGTACATGTTCCAGTGTGGGTTTATGGTTTACACGGATGCCTACATTTGTGCCTGGCCTGGGCCTTTGATTGAAATACCTGTTTGTGTTTTCTGTAATGCGGAGGATGCTTTTAAGAAGCATTATTTCTGAGAACTTCAAAGCCTGCCAAATGCACTCTCCTTGTGAGTGTGTGGCCTCTTGAAAATGTCCTTATGTTTTCCAAATGGACAGGAAGAGGCACTCACTGGTATTGAGGTGATGTTAATGCAGTGCGGCGCTTGTTTTCCACATAACCCTGTTTGTCCCCGGTGACTAAGCCAGCCGTGTACTCGGCCCTGTTGAGATCATTTATATACAACTCTAGATTAACCCTGTTTACACTAATGAAAAGGGAAGAGTGCCATGCATACAAACATAATTTTACTAACTAACCTATAAAAATCAGTCGATGCCCTCCACATGTGGTTAAAGGAAATCTATATTTTCTGAACTAAAACAAATATCAGGTACTAAAATTGCACCATCCAACGCAAAATGTAAGGTAACAATAACTCAGCTGGCATTTCTAGCAATATTTATTGTAATTTGCCTATATCATAGTTTTAACACTCCTCTTTATAGCCACCTGCATTGGACTGTGCTAAACAAAGTGAGGTTCTTCCCAGATATATGAATCTTATTCCTCCATCAGACGTTTTATTGATCCAGTTAACATTATCAGCTACCAGGCACGACTTTTTAAAGGTCTGCTGTTTTGTCAGCTGACGATGCACCGCTACTTGGAGGATTAGAGCTCCATTCCTGTGAAGTAAACCCCAGAAAAGTGAGAGGCTGTGGACTTTATTTAATACGTCCAGCAGATCGGATGAGTTTCACATTGCATGAGACGGTTTGCATCATGCATTAACCATACGTTGAACAGAGGCATGCATCGCAGCAGACAGCTGCAAGTAACTCTAGCCCCTCAGTCACTTATCAGTGCTGGCATCCCTGCCATTCCCCATAGCCATCCTCAAACAAGAAGAATCCAACCATTGTTTTCCATTCTGTAGGCCCAGTGTTAACCCAGCCATGCCTTTCTGATTGTTCCAAAGATATTTAACAAAAATGGTCGATTTGTCTTTGTCCACATAAACCAGCATCTTGTGACATCCAAGCTGTGTGTGTGTGTGTGTGTGTGTGTGCGCGCGTGTGTGTGTGTGTGTATGTGTGTGTGTGTGTGTGTGTGTGTGTGTGTGTGTGTGTGTGTGTGTGTGTGTGTGTGTGTGTGTGTGTGCGTGTGTGTGTGTGTGGTTGTGTAATAGGGGATGGAGTGTTATCTGTTAGAGAGCGAGAGTAGCTCTGCACCTGCCCTATATGTCAACCCAGAGGCCTGGTCAGACACTCAAGTGAAGAGGTTGCTTTCACATCACTGGCTTTAATAAAGCTGCTTACTTTCCAAAGACAACAATAACTGTGGCGCTGTGCTGTAGAGTCTATAGCACCACTAAATAAGCTGGGTGTCTGGCCTGTGCGGGCCACAGATTATCTGTGAACCAAGCCCCGCTACGTCCAGACTTACCGGCCTCCCTCATGTCTCCTCGTTGTTTTTTTGGTTTAGAGTTTCCAGGATGCTTTTTGACTGTCTGTTTTACACACTGACACAGGATCCCCCTGGGGGTTGTTTAGAGGTTACAGCGGGGTAGTAAAGAGGTCAAAGACAAACTGTCAGTCTATTTCCTTTCTCTGGCCTTGGGAAAATGCATCACTGATCTTTTTGCAAATTCTCATATCCTTGCTGTTTTTCTCAGTATGTATCCAAAGAACATCCAATTCTTCCTAGATTATATAATCTTGGATTTCTCTCATGGACAACCTTTTATTGTATCTTTACTTTTCCACATTTTCCACATAAGTCCATGTGCAGTACACTGTCAGTAAATATAATGGACTACGTCTGAAAGCTATTATTTTGTGTTAGTGTGTAAAACTGGACCATGAAATGACTACATAACTTTCTTAGGTATTTGCCTCTAGCTCCTGAGTACCAACCTTGTAGCTACAGCTGTGCTTAGGGTGTGGAAGAAACAGTATTGTGGAAAAATAGGCCTCAATGTTATTTCTAGACTTTCTCTCCACCATTATCTGAGACTAGAATAATGGGCATTGGAAAATCTTTGCATGCTGATCTGAGATCATATCTTGACCGCAGATGGGTCAGTGGTTAGGGAGTCAGACTAGTTCAATTCCCGACTGAGCCAAATGTCATTGTGTCCTTGGGCAAGACACTTCACCCTAATTGCTACCAGGTCATTGCTGTAAATAAGACATTTTTTTTGTCAACTTAACCTGGTTGAATAACGGACTTTATGTAATACACAAAGCAGAAAACACCCTAGGTGAAAATAGATACAGGGGTTATTTCCTGGTGATGTGGAAGTATACAGATAGCCCTCTTCAAATGCAGCGGTCATCATGTTTGAATGAACTACTTGTTCTCCTATTTCAGTGTTAATGTACCTTAGAAATAGGTACTAACGCCAGCAAACCTCAAACGGTTTCTCTATACTTGCCTATAGCAGACAGGGTACAAAGTATCAGGGCCACTCAAATGTACAGTGACAGGACCATGCACAGCTTTTATTCTCAAGCCATGAAAGTATAAAACAATACTGGCTAAATCAAAAAATTAAGAGGTGTCATTAGGCCTCAGCTTCAGCGTGCACTCCACTTGCACCCTCATATGCATGCAGGGCCACATTTCTACAATTTAGGACACAAGTTCTGATTGGGATTTTGCCTTCTCAAGCCACACTAGAGAGCCTGTGAGATTTCAAATGAACTGCCCCAGCTTGGTTTGAGCTCAGCAGAGCAAAGGATCATGGTAATACTACAGAGCAACTAGAGATAATGCATACTGCAATTTACAATTTACGAGCCCGTCCTCCCCAATTAAGATCCACCGACCGCGGCTGGTGTGTAGTTATATATGAACGCTCACCACACATCAGCTATCAGGTGGAGAGGTGAGTACAGTAGTTATATCTGAACACTCACCACACATCAGCTATTAGGTGGAGAGGTGAGTGGTTATATATGAACGCTCACCACACATCAGCTATTAGGTGGAGAGGTGAGTGGTTATAGATGAACGCTCACCACAAATCAGCTATTAGGTGGAGAGGTGTGTAGCAGCCGCAGTCGGTGGATCTTAATTGGGGAGGACGGGCTCGTATTACGCTCGGGACTGGAGTGAATGGAATGGTGCGCAACGCACAAAACCCAGTGTTTTTTTGTTTTGCACACTGGGTTTTGTGCGTTGCGCACCATTCCGTTCACTCCGGTCCCAAGCGTAATACGAGCCCATCCTCCCCAATTAAGATCCACCGACCGCGGCTGGTGTGTAGTTATATATAAACGCTCACCACACATCAGCTATTAGTTGGAGAGGTGTGTAGTTACATATGAATGGTCACCACACATCAGCTATCAGGTAGAGGTGAGTAGTTATATATAAACGCTCACCACACATCAGCTATTAGGTGGAGAGGTGTGTAGTTACATATGAATGCTCACCACACATCAGCTATCAGGTAGAGGTGAGTAGTTATATATGAACGCTCACCACACATCAGCTATTAGGTGGAGAGGTGAGTATTTGTATATGTCAATTAGGAAGTGGGATTTGTTCGGTGGCTATGATTGAAGTGACGCCTGGTTGGGAATTTGGCCATGACACCGGGGTTAACACCCCTACTTTTTGTGATAAGTGTCATGGGATTTTTATTGACCATAGAGAGTCAGGACACCTATTTAACATCCCATCTGAAAGACAGCACCCTACTTAAGGAAGATGTCCCCATCACTGCCCTGGAGTATTGGGAATGCCCCCTACTGGCCCTCCAACACCACTTCCAGCAGCATTAGTCTTCCATCTAGAGACTAACCAGGCTTGACCCTGCTTAGCTTTAGAAGGAAACCAGCTGTGAAATGCTGGGCGCTATACTGCTGGCTAATACCTCAAAAAGTATTTCTGAACATCTTCCTTACCTTAGCCCAGTGTACCTGCTGTTCCTGTGAATGATCAATTCATGACTACACCTACGTGTACAGTATGTATCTAAACCTAAATTACTTTGTACTCCAGCACATTGTATTGGTACTCTGATACTTCAAATAGCAACATTATTGTTACTGAAATACCTTTGTATTAAATCCTTTAAATATTTTTAAATCACTGTTTTTTATATCTTTTCCCTTAAAAAATGATAATTACTTTCAAAGCCTTGTCAAAAATAAACACTTAAATATACTAATAAACCTACTGAGCAGTGATGCTTATTCACCCTGAACCTTAACCTTGGTAATGACATGGAGGAATCTGCTCACTGGCATGTCCTACCTGCCACACCACATTCCCATTTTGTGTTTAGGAATCACAAATACATCACAGTACCACCCACTATTTCACCACATTAGGTTTTTATCTTACGATCGTCAGACAGACCAGACCAGCTACTCCATAATGTTAATTGATAGTGAAGAGTTTATCAAAATCATTTCCAGAATTCCCTTATTTTCCAGACATTCTGGTTGAAAAAGGGAAATACTCAAGAATGGCTAGGATCTATGGATTCATCCAAACAAGGGAATGTATTGGAAGGTTAATGGAATTGTATTAACCTAATAGTTAAGGTCACACTGTATACAAAGTGTTATAAAAAAAAATCTAAATTGCAAAGACAAACAAAAAACAATGGCAATAACAGAAACATCATTTTTATATAAACTGTTGATCTTTTCTCTACTAATTCTGTAATAATCACTTAGTGTAATTATCACTTAGTGAAACAGCTTGTATGTGCCAAAGAAAATATGTCATTTCTGCTTAGCCCTGGTCTACTTACTTTCTAATGCTTGGCTGTGCAGCTGCACTCTGCTCTGGAAAACTAACAGTGCCATGCAGCTGGGCTGTTCAACACACAGAGAAAGGGGGAATTTTAATCCCATGTTGTTGTTTTTTGTTCTTTGGCACCGGACAGATTTATTTAGTCGTAAAGAAAGGAAAAGCACACCACCGTTATTCTGAAGGGGCTGGGGAAGTGGGAAACCAAGTAATGCCAGACCCAGTTATAGACGAAAAACACAACTGGCCAGAAAATTAATACTCAAGTGTCAAAGTGCACCAAGGATATTGAAACCACACAGAGACTAATCAGATCAGATAGTAGCACATTTCTAGCATACCTGGAGACTTTAAGCAGATAGCCTAGACACACTCATGATAATGAATACAACTCTGGGTTTTTTATCAGTCTAAAACAGCTTACAAGACAGGTTTACAGGCTTGGACCTTACAGTTTTATACAACTGTTGCTTAACATGAACGTACATGTGCTGGTGAATTCTTCATACTGTTTAACATCTACTGTCTTTTTTGTCACAATAGAAATTAGTGTAGGGGCATCATGGGAGGCATTTGTCATGTCAGTTTCATGTCTCCAGGACCCATTTTACAGTATGCATCCTGATATGGAAATATCTGATAACATTAGAGCAAGGCGGGGTAAAGTGTGAGCCTCAGGGAACATACAAGATATGTAACTAAAGTGTGAGTCTTAACAGTAGTCAAACACACTGGATTAAATTTCAATTGCATATCACTTTAAGCTTTCACACAGATACCACTACAAAAAAACGAGAAGATGTAGCATGTTTCTGTTTTAGAAAAAAGTGGGTGCACGTCCAACCTTTCTTGGAACATTCTTACTCCTGAATAAAAGTGCTTTTGCACATGTACAGAAGCTGAGGATTTTCTGGACATTAATTTATTCTTTATCCTGTTTGCTTTAGAGAACAGATTACTTTTGTTAATTTTAATGTTAATATTGTTATTCATAGAACTAAAAACAAAAGCATAGTATCAGGTTTGTTGTAAGACAATGACTCTACCGCATTTCCACCCATCATCAAAAAAATCAAGTAGCGTATTTTTTTACACAATATAAAAAAGTATTTTTTATGTTTTTTTTAACTAGGTAAATCTGTTTTTTTCTGTTTTTTGTTTGTAGAAGTGTGAAGAAAACACTGGAAGGAAAAATCATAATCTGATGGTTCACAGAGCACATTGTGGAAAAATTTACTAAATATAAACTAGAAAATCTTGAAAATAGTTATCTTCTAGACAGGCATGCACAAATCTCCTGGCTGATTTGATAATCTGGATTATTGATAAATTGTTTTAAAAATGTAATTTGATATGCTATCTCTCATCTTTAGTGATCAGAATATATACGGTAGTTATGATATCGCATTAAGCTTATTTTTGCTCTAAACATAATGGACAATGTCAAATGTCAAGGTCATATCATATTGACATCTAAATTCTTCACATCAGTGTTACTTGGTTTATCTATATCAAAGGTCTCGAACAGGTCAATATACCAGTTTTGAAACCCAAACTGAAAATGCATGTATTTATCAAGGGTACCACCAAAGATAAGGTGTTATCTATTCAAAGCAAAATGAACATTTTCCACCTTGTCTAGCCACTGTTTTAGCCTAATAAACTAATCTGACACAATATCTTACAAATCATTTTCAGGAATATCACTCATATTTTGATAGATTAACTTAAACTTGTAAATCTACTGTAAGTGATCACACTGTAAAGTGTTATTATTTTTAATACGCTTTTATTGGATGTATTTGCCCTATAAAAAACACCACCTGCACCTACCTAAATTATATTTTTTAAATATTACACCAATTTTCTTTACCCCACCCAGCTGGATGAAAACCACAAAACATTTATATTCATCCATCCATTATTCACTGCCACAAGATTGAGCTCAACTCCAAACTCAAATGTTTATAAATCAGCCTATCTTCCTCAGTATTTTATAACATTATTATTTGCGATTGCAAAACATCCATCCTTTTTACCACATTGTCTTAGTATCCCCTCAAAAAACGAAAAATACACAATAGCACCCCCATTCCTATTTACTAACCATGTTCCTCAATGTCTTGGAACATTTTGCAGGATTAACCATACCTTCAAAGTATGACTTGACAGCCATTACTGGAATTTACTCTTGCTAACAATGAATCAGAAAAGTGTATTCTGTTTCTTAAATTGACACAATTTTCTAAGTCAATGACACACTTGCTAATCAATGTTACTGCCCCTATTTACAATACAAATTTTAAACATAATTCTCAAGAATATTGGTTGATCTTTTATAAATGTTTAGTTCCTAGTTTTTACAGGGAAAAGACAAATGAGACCAAGGTCCCTTTCACAGTTGTGCCATTTGATACAACAATAGAAATAGTATAAAACAATCAAAGTCAAGGAACTAAGACAGAAAGAAAGAATAAGATCAATTGAATTTAAATAAGAACAAAGTTTAAAAGAATCACTCACAGTCAACAATAAGAAGATAATGTAAAAGACATTTAAATCTACTTACAGGAATATAATAGCGTTTAGCCATATTCTATGATGTAGTATTTATTCTGCCCCCTCTGGAGGAATAAATTGGAAGTGTAACTAACTCTGTTTTAGTTCATTTAGAAAGGAGGTTATTTTCAACAGAGAGTCATATTCATTCAACCAGAATTTCTTGTTTTTAAACTGTATAACTTTAAAACTTTGTTTACTTACCTTACATCATCAGATTCCAGATCATTCTGGATACTGTATGTGCCTTCTATCTTTATATTCTTCTGGAGGTGGTAGGATTATTATTATGTACTGTAATTGTAATATAACCAAATAATATATCAGGGTAATTTTCTCATACATAGGTTGTCTCTATGATTTAAAGATCCTAGCAATTCAGATAATTTCTTTCTGAAATGGTAACATTTAGTACCGGTATATCATTGGATTTTATGTGTACAGACCAGGTACCAAGGAGGGGTGAATGGGTGTTTAGGCCCCTGAGATGGGATTTTTGCCCCCATTAGATTTAGTTTTATGTCCCTACAGTATATAAAATAGCAGTAAAGTTCAAATGATGGTTGGAGGAATATCTTTCAAAACCAGAGCCACCTTGGAAGTGTGTGTGTTTCTGTAGTCCACGTTGTCTATATTATACACGTCCACACTAACTGAGGCTATTTGTAGTTAGGTTGGGTTTCCATAAAAACTGAAAAAATGCTGCTAGTCTGTGGCAGACTACACTATAGGCCTCAACTTTTGATTTATATGGGCTGAGCCACAGATTACAATCTGTAATGCCTATTCTTGCTCAGATACAGATATTCAGGAGAATCTAGTTGAAAATTGGCTAATCATTCAAAACAACATTGTAGTTTACTTCTAAACCACTCCATATAACTGAAGAAGGTCTGAATGAAATTTCCCCATGAACAGCAAAAGTTGGTGTACATGTCAATTTTCTTACTTCATACTGTGGATGTATTTATTTTTCTATGTTTATGAAAAAATATGTGTGAGAACACTCACGCAACATTAGGGAAATTATCTCATCATCAAGGTCCATGAATGTATTTGTATGTATTAAGTTATACAATTGCTTTTACTCAAAATACCTTTCAAATATGCTGTTTTAGATTATTACTGAAGTAATACTTTAAGGCACACTTTCCAGCTGACACTGTATGCTAGAGAAACTAGTATACAAGTAGTCCTTTCTTAGTTGTTGTTTCTCTTTAATGATCTGCATCACCAATTTAAATGAGTCAAAATAAAATACCGATCCTACTGTGGGAAAGCATGTAAACTATGTTCCCCTTTGGCTGAAGTCACTATATTGAAGGACCTAATAAAGACATATAAAGAAAGTAAAGAGGGGACAGTGGTCTACTTAGACAAAGAATTGACTACAGGCAATCAGGAAGTTCATTATTAAACGGCAGGTCATTCTATTGTAGCCAGAAACCCTGCTTTAGTTCCAAGAAACTCTTGAAATAACGGTATTTTCTAACAAAAAAAAGATGAGACAAAAGAGCAAAAATAATACATTTTAATGTTTTCTTTTTTCTAGAGAGAGAAAGCTCTTTGTCATTCTTAAATCCAACCTCTCACCTCCCCCTTTGGGCCTTTAGGAGCATCCTGTGACCCCTGACCCCAAGGACAATAGAGGCCAGGACATTTCCCAGTGAGGAGCGACGTAGCCAACAACAGGAACATGAGGGTTGCTCCTGGGAAACAAACTGTTTATTGTGCAATGGGATGGACAGGGCTACCACTCACTCACTCACACACACACACACACACACACACACACACACACACACACACACACACACACACACACACACACACAGAGAAATACACACTCACACACATTGCAAAATGCAAGAAGAGCTTCAATTACAACTTGTCAGATTAGATGAAAATCTACTGTCATAAATGGCTGCTTTGTCGCAGATTACGTCGTAATGCTTTTTATGTTTTTGTGGGTGATTGTTACATCGGGTACTGCAGTACAGCCATCGATTATTGTTGTGTATTTCTATGTGTTGTAATCTGGAAGATGGTCCTAGGATTCTGGTAAGGGGTTATCATGGGTGGGCGATATCTGTGTGGTAAAGTTCTAGTGTGTGTACTCATGTTTTACACCAGTTAGGAAAAACAAATTCCCATAAGAATAGTAAAACAAGGAAAGTCTGACCTGATGGACCTTTGGCCAGTTTCCAACAGGAAAAAGGCTTTGTCTAGCTTAGAGGTTAGGCTTAGGGTAAAAGTAGTAGGGGTTATGATTAGGAGTTCGGGATAAGTTTAGGATTAAGGTACATTTTGAGGGGGTTATGGAAAAGGTGAGAAGATAGAACTTCTAAATAGAACAACTTTTTGTGTCTTCACAAATATCAAGATTTTTGAAGTACAGAGTTGTAAAATGTACAGTACACAGTAGACGTACGCTGCTAGGTTCGGCAGAGTTTTGGAAAGTTTCTAAGTAGGACCAATAACTAATCAGCGTTCACTGAAATAAAAAAGAAAGTATAATTATTAATTAAGTTAATTAGTTATGGACTCCCTTTACCTGGTCATTTAAGTTTTAATTGTGAACTTCCCAAAACGTCACAACCCAGCAGAGTATTTTGACTTCGTACTTTTTACAACTCTGCTAAAATATGTGTGTGTATGTGTGTTGGTCTGTATGTTTTTTCTATGACACCAAGATATTGCATCAATCAGAGTGCTTCCTCTAAATAAGTCTAAGGACTTTAGTTCTCTTTTATTTTTGCTTGCCTTTTATCTTTTTGTATGGCTTGACTATCCCGTCTTTGTTGCAGTGAACTTGTGAATTAAATTGACCTTCTCCATCTTTTGTTGTTTTTATTCAATAAAGTATAAAAAGCCCTGTCTATTCTTGGTATCAAGGACATAGCCAATAAGCAGGACACCTCTTTGTGAGGAAATAAAGTGCCTTTCCTTACCAACCCACTTGGATTAAATACAATATATCCAATTGAGAATGTCCTTTACAGGCAATACATTTGTTGTTGAGGACCGCCATCAATATATTAGTATTATTATTATTATCATTATTATCTTTATTTTCTTTTAATGCATAATTTATAGGCCATACAGTACAAGCAAGTAAACGGTCAATAAAAGCTTACAAATTCCACACTTGTATGTTAGTATTGTCCACAAACTGTTTTTTTTTAATGAATGGTGGGAGTGACAGCATGGTGTCAATAAACAGAAAGACAGCAAAATGTACGGTACAAGTACTGTCTCTGTCTTCCCAGCACTAAGATTTGCTTGAGCAGCTCTATGGTGACATTTTAGAGCTTTTCTGTTATTCATCATTATAACATGGCTGGATTGGTTCAGGTAGAAGACAACAGTTTACATTGCTGCCACTGTTCTGTTTGAGAGGAAATCCCTCCTTTGTTTCTCAAGGAAGCTTAGCAAACTGTGTAAACCTGAATATGTCATCAGAACTCAAATGGCTAGAAAGCATTTACTAATGCTTAGGTTGTGATTATTTCAGAGACAGCAACTGTTACTTAATGCCAAACACTAATATATACATAATGCTCTTGCGACTTTTCATTACAAAAGCTATGTAGTAAAATCTTTTCTCCTGCAGACACATTCTAAACCTAGCAGTTAAATAAACAAACAGAGTGAAGACAGACAGGCAGACAGGCTGGCAGACAGACAGACAGACAGACAGACAGACAGACAGACAGACAGGCAGGCAGGCAGGCAGGCAGGCAGGCAGACAGGCAGGCAGGCAGAAAGACAGACAGACAGACAGACAGACAGACAGACAGACAGACAGACAGGCAGGCAGGCAGGCAGGCAGGCAGACAGAGCAGGTGCAGAAATCAAATTAAGGTATTTAATGAATGGATTAAAACAGGGTGCAGCTCGTAGCGCACAAGAAACAGAAGAAAAACTCAGAATATACAAGAAAGCATGAGTTACTATAGGCATGTGTTTAATAGGCAGCAACTCTCCAACTCCTTGTGCATAGATCGGCGCCTGTGAGTTCAATCACGAAAGTATAGGTGGCAAATGTGTAATACTTCCCTGCATGTACTGACTAAAGGCTTTTGTGTTGAATGAGAAGTGTAATAAGAATTGGAGGGCTGGGTGACATGTGCTTGAAGGAAGCATGTGAGCACACTTGACCATCTCGCACCTGTTGAGAAGAAGCCGACAAGGCGGGGTCAGGGGGATTGGACATGACCAGTTTGAAGGAGAGAAAAATGGGTTAAAAAAAGTTAAAAGTAAAGTAAATGCAAATGTCTGTCTTAGGAAAATGGTGCAAAATATTATACAAGTTTTGGGATATTCCAGTGAGCAGAGTTGGATCAATAATCAGGAAGCTATATCACACCACCCACTTGGCACTGCCAATAAATGTCTGTCCCTTAAAACTCAGTACTCAAACAAGAAGACTTGTAAGAGAAGCCACAAAAAGGCAAGCACGTTGAAGATGCTACTGAGGTCATTGCCTGGGAGTCGATGAATGGTGCATCAGTCAACCATATCAAACACGCTGCATAACATTAGCCTGTATAGGACACTAGCAAGTAAGAAAAATGCAAGCAAGAGAATGAGAGAGGATGCAAATCAGAGGAGACCAAAATAGAGTTTATGGGTGGTACAAACTTAGTTCCCCATGCTTCTAGACAAACCCTTCCTACAGTGAAGTGTGGTGGTGGAAGCCTTATGCTGTGGGGGTGCTTTTCATCAGCACGGACTGGGCATCATAAAAGGTTGAAGAAAAATGGTTGGAGCAAAATACAGGAAAATACTGCAAGAGGAATTTCTTCAGACCATGAAAAACTTTAGCTTCTGAGGATATTCCCCCTTTCTGCAGTGAAGAACAAAGCCAATGCAACCTTTCAGTGGCTCAAAAGAAAAGGTGGATGTATATAGTGGCCCAGACAAATTCCTCATCTCAATTTTATTAAGAATCTGTGGAATATTTGGAAAATGTAGTCAACAAGTGTCCTCCAACCAGCCTAATCATCTTAGAGCAAATCTACTAAGATTTGCAAAATCTTACGAATTGTCAGTAACACATATTACTTTTTTGGGGATAGATAATTATGCAAGCATAATAACTTTGTTTATATATATATATATATACACAGGTCCTTCTCAAGAAATTTTAATTTTTATCATTACATTATGGAAAATAATGAACTTTATCACAATATGCTAATTTCTTGAAAAGGACCTGTATAAAAAATAAATATATTTATTTCTAAACTAACCTATCAAACTAATCTTAAGGTATACAATAACTGCATTTCAGTTTCAGTTTAAAATATAATTAATTTGTAATCAATAATGATCCATAATATGAGAGCATTGGTCAAGAGTTTGAATTTTTTTTAAGGCACTGTATTTTAAGTGTTATGTGGTGAGTAAAATAACCCTATTTCTCTCATGACATCTCCTTGTTACCTCAAGTTTCCACTGGCAACGTGAAAGCCCCCTTGGGGAGCTACTGTAACCCTCCCTGTTGACGACCACTGCTGTAGAGGAGAATGGCTCTCTATTGGCAAAAAGTGCAAAAAGTGTTCCTGATAAGGACTGTTTGATTTCATCAACCACCTCTTCAGTACATAGCCATCTTCACTTTGAAATAATTTAATTGTCCATAAAACACTTTGTATCACTTTCAAACAACAATGTAAAATCCATTTGCTCTTATTACGTTTTTGAAAATAACCATAAAGAGTCCTCCTCGGCACCAAAAACGTGATATCAAACAGGAACATTAAAAAAAAATTGAATTTTGGAAAGCACTTTTTATTATATAAAAGGAAGTTTAAAGAAACAATTATTGAAAAAGTTAATGGAAAAGTTTACATTTCGTAAATTAATTTGTTAGCACATGAATGAATGAAAAGCATTCTTTAAAAAAAAGTAAATATATTTATTTATAGATATTTTCAAACAAACGAAAAGAAAACAGACCACACCATACAATACACATGTACATGTACATACACAGAACAACAACACACAGACATAAATACAAATATAAATACAAATACAAATGCATACCAACAATAATAATAAATTAGACTTGAAAGGCTGGTGATAAGATGAATTATGGATCTGAGGGAAGTATTCTTAAATTGTTAAAATATTAAATTAAAATCTGCCATCTATCTGAAAATGTTGACTATGATCCCTTCACGGTATACCTAATTTTCTCCAGTGGTAGGTAGGACAGAACATCACTTAGCAAGTGAGAGCCTAAGGGGGGCTGACAAGATTTCCACTGCAGCAGGATTCTGCGGCGTGCCAGTAATGTGGTAAAAGCAATGATATCTGCGTTTATATGGCTTAATAAGAGTGGGTTCCCTGGGATTCCAAACACTGCAATCAGAGGACATGGAGTCAAATGGATTTTAAGTGCCTCAGATAAAATATGAAATATGTAGTTCCAGTAGTTGCTCAGTTTAGTACATGGAAAAAACGTGATAGAGGTCACATGGGGAGGAATGACATCTGTCACACACATCGTTCACTGTAGGGTACATTCTGGATAATTGGACTGAATAAGTCCAAGACGGGCGCAAGATGAGGTAGAGCTTACTCTCTCAATCGCTCTATCCCATAACTCCTTTGAAAGTTAAAGACCCATTTCTCGCTCCAAGGCAGATTTTGATCTGTTGGTATAGTTTTTGTCAAAAGACATAATCAATGAATAGACCCGAGAAGTCAATGAGTTATGTTGAGGTGGAAAACATGCAAATTCAGAAGAGATGAAATGTCTCATCTGCAGATACCGAAAAAAGTGTGATTGAGGCAAGGCATATTTAGCAGCCAAGTTGGGAAAACTACAGAAAACCCAATTTTCAAAAAGGTCATGGGAGGTTTTAATACCCTTTGCTTTCCATAGAGAGAAGACATTGTCAACCACTGATGGAGTGAACATGTGGTTGTTATTTATAGGACCCATGATGGAAATATGGGAGAACTTAAAATGATGACGGAACTGGTACCAGATCTTAAGTGTAGATAGTACTACTGGGTTGCCAGTATAACGGGAGAGAGTTATTGGGAAAGCGGAACAGAGTAAAGCTGGCAAACAAGAAGAAGTACAAGACAAACCTTCTAGATGACACCAGGGTGTGTCTGGGGAATGCAACCAGAATAACGGTTTCTGAAGGTTGGTGGCCCAGTAACAATATAAGAAATTAGGAAGTGCAAGCCCTCCATTGAATTTGCATCTCAGCAGCAAGAACCTACTAACCCTGGGCACCTTCCCACCCCAGATGAAAGAAGTGACAGCCTGGTCAATTGCTTTGAAGAAAGACAAAGATAAAAACACAGGAATAGAGTGAAAAGGTAGATAAATTTAGGCAAACTATTCATTTTAACAGCATTGATCTTCCCAATAAGAGAGAGAGGTAAATTGCCCCACCTCTTGAAATCAGCCTTCATCTGACTAAGGAGGGGAGAAGAGTTAGCTGAAAAGAGAGTTGGCAGTGAGCGAGTCACATTCACTCCAAGGTATTTGAAGCCCATGTGATTAAGTTGAAAAGGCAAATCTTCCTGCTGAAGCTGTAATGCAGCTGGATTTACTGGGAAGCACTCACTTTTTTGCAGGTTTAGCTTATAACCCGAGAAAGAACTAAAATGTTCCAGAATAGAGAGAATAGCTGGTAAAGACGATGTGGGATTGTGCACGTATAATTGCAAGTCATCAGCATATAATGACAGTCTATGTTCAATTCCTCGTGAAACACCCTGGAAAGGCTACTGAAAGGGGCTCGATAGCGAGGACAAAGAGTAAGGGAGAAAGAGGGCACCCCTGCCTTGTCCCACGTTCCAGGGTGAAGTAGTCAGAGTAAGTGTCATTGATGCAGACACTTGCCTGTGGGGATGTATACAAAAGCCTAATCCATGCACAATTTCTTTTGCCAAAACCAAACTTTCGAAGAGCGGCAAATACATAGTTCCATTCAATTCTGTCAAAGGCTTTCTCTGCATCAAGTGAGACCACAAGCTCAGGGAAATGTGAAAAATGTTTAAAGTAAACAATATTGAACAATGTCTGAATATTGACAAATTATTGTCTGCCCTTGATGAAGCCTGTCTGTTCCTCTGAGATAACAAATGGGAGAACTCCCTCCAGACACCTAGCTAGTAATTTGGCATGTATCTTTACATCAACATTGAGGAGGCTAATCGGTCTATAGGAAGAGCAGGCTGAAGAAGTGCTATAGAAGCTTGTGTTAAGGTTGGTGGAAGCACACCGTGATCCAATGACTCCTCATACATCAATAAGAGCAAAGGGGCCAAAACATGAAATCAAACAGGAACATTCAAAAAATTTTGAATGTTGGAAAGCACTTTTCATTATATAAAAGGAAGTTTAAAGAAACAATTATTGAAAAAGTTAATGGAAAAGTTTACATTTCGTAAATTAATTTGTTAGCACATGAATGAATGAAAAGCATTCTTGAGAAAAATATTTATTTATTATATTGTAAATGATTCACGCCAAAAATAAATGGGGGATCAGATGGCCCTCAAATGTTATTGTGTCCTTGGGCAAGGTATTTCACCCTAAGTTGCTCCAGTGAGAATGTTCCTGTACTTACTTTAAGTTGCTCTGGATAAGAACATCTGCTAAATGACTAAAATGTAAATGAGAAAGGTAATTCAATCCAACTCCTTAGGGGGGATCACTTATGCTGAAACTATATAAAAAAATAATAATAATAATAGGTAGCAGGTCTCAGGCTTAAGCTATGCCTATAAATGGAATATCTGAGATTCTGGATGTTAACCATGATTATCATGCAAACAAATAAGGGCTTATTTCACAAAGACCCCTGCTTTTAAATTAGACACCCCCTAAACTATTCACAAATTAAGTCAATTAAACACTGCAGGGTTCACTCTGGTAACTGTTAAAGCAAATAATGCAGTTTAATGAGTACATCCCCGAGGCCGTAAATGTTTACAGCATTGCATCATAACAAGCTCTGAACATGCCCCTCACAAAAAACCAATGCACACGAACGCTTACTTCTCCTCCTAGCTACTGTAGCCTTTTATAGCACGCCATTAAAATGTATACATCAACATTTACAGTGCCATAAAAGTTGTCATCTGACAAATGGAAATACTTTTTCTATCATTTCCATTACTCACATTAATGTTTGGTATCATACCTCATTGTTTTTATTATTATGTCTGCTCTGTTCAGTCATTTAAACATAATGTGTGGATCCTTCAGGTTACATCACTTTGTTGGCTCATTGAGGTCAGAACCAAAGCTAAATAAAGGACAGGCAAGTGATCAGGAAACTTTTTCGAGTCAGTCTGGTCTACCTGTTAGAAAGTCTATAGTTCAGGGAGGTTAACTAAATCTTAGAGGGATTTGTCTTTATATGGATTGGTATGCCGTGGCAAGCATCAAACTCAGGAGAGCTATCAGTCCTGAGGGTGAGTATTGGGCTGATTCACACTCACTTTACAATGGGTCAAAGAACCATCTGCTGCCACCTAAACATTGAAAAACAAAATCAAATCAGAGTTAAGGAAATTGCCCATGATACACTGATTGCTGCACAGAATGGCCCTTTTCTAATAGATTAGCCAAAGAAGCATGGGACGGAGGCCAGAGATGCTGACTTTGCTGTAGATGAGAATTGGTTGCACACATTGTGTGTATAATCAAATCAAGAACATTGATACAGAGAATGTACAAATATCTCTGTGTAAGTAGGAACAATAGATCTTTGTTTCATTTAACCTCTGTAAAAGCCACAGACTATGTGAAATTAGTGCTCAGCTTTAATTGGTTAAGGTTTTATTGGATAATTCAGACATCAGCAGGACCCATTTAAATGATTGTGAAAATTATTGTGAACATAATATGTTTATGTGCATTGTCACAGCAGCTGTGCCTGGGGTTGATGGCTAAATAAAGAAGATGGAAAAATGAACGTGGGGTAGCATCTGACCAACTGCTAAAAGGTTTCTAGATCAAATTCTTGAGCTGGCATGTCAAAAGTCCCAGAGCAAGACAGGTAACCCTAATTACGCCCAGGTTGTTGCCAAAGATTAAATGCTGTTCTTAGTCATATTTACCTGGTAAACGGAAGGCTGATAAAATAAATACAAACATGAAAGAATGAAATTATCTTTAGTGTCTGACAGCGCATGGGTCATTGTGTGTTGTAAACACTGTCAGAAAGCAACATGTTGCAAGAAACCCACTGCCTTGTCTGTCCTCTCAAATGACAGCACTAATCCATTGTGCTTTACTATGAGAGGTCAGCCAACCCCGATCCTTACACCCCACCCATATCATACCTGTCCCTGGGCATCCACACCAAGACACATACATCACTTTACATGTAACTATAAACTCCCCACTGCAGGGGATAGGTAGGGATTTCACTAACCGCTGGTAATGGGTAAGTCAGGGAGGTAAACTACTTTTTGCTCTCAAGAAAGTTTTACCTCGAATCATACCACCTGGACAGGCAGTCCGAGACGGTTAAGGATGCATTGTAAGTTACCCGCATAATCTAGAATTAAAGATGACAGTAGCCAATCAGTGCAGATTGATATTTCAAGGAAGGCAACAGGAGTGGAATCACTGCGGAAAGCATTTGTAGTTGAAGCTTAAGGCTAACGGTGAATGTGTGGAAAACTCCATGTCGGTGAACGTCCTTAGTGAATAGGTAGTCAGCCTACGAGGCCCCTGCTGCGCAAGATCTGAACCGCTACCTCTTCTACCAGGCTAGCTGAGGCCTGAACGCAACCTCTACTGTTGAGCTAGTTGAATCTGATTACAGCAGGCCCTGAGGACAGTTGGGTCATTGAAAGCGCAGGGATGAGCAAACAATAACTATTATCTGAAGGAATCTCTAGCTTTCCAAAGGAAAATGGTCCTTCTCAGTGTCACATTGACGATAGGATCCTCAACCTGACATTGAATCAGCCATTTAAGAAGAATGAACACTGCCACCCATTCATAGATACTCACTAAAATAATGAGAGCTCTTTTTTCACTCTTGTTTAAGACATATAAAGGGAAACTCATGGGGCTTTGCAAGACAAGGCTGTGCAGAAATTGGAGCATGCAGCTGACTCACAAATGAATACGCCTTTACAATGATTGGATATTGACTGAACAATCCTTTGGTCTATTACCATGGTTCTTGACAAAGCCATGTAGAAAAACAAATATAAATCAAATGTAAATGTTCTGCAATTGAATGTGTGTGACAATGTATACTACGCTTTAGTTGGCAAAATGTTTAGCACATTTCTTCAAGGCCTGTCAACTTACATAACAACTACTATTTCATATCATTCTGAAGACATTCATAGATTCATGCATTGCTGAATTCCTTTTACAAAAGCAAGCCTTCAAAATATACATTCAACTCGCACTACAGTAGAGGTGGGTAAAAGTAAGAGTAATTTTCTGGGTTTGGCTGGGTTCACAAATTTTGGGAAGTTCCTCATTAAGACCAAAATGAAAAAGTAAAGGAAGTTCATAACTTACAGTGATCTATAAAATGAAAATTAAGAGTAAAAAATGACTAGTTATGGTCATTGGTTAGTAATGAACTCCCCTTACCAGGTAAGTTAGGTTGTAACTGCGAACATCCCAAAATAGGTGAACCCAGCAGAGTACTTTTACTCTTACTTTTACCCACCTCTGCACTACAGTGATAAAACACCGCAAAATAGATCCACTTAAAGTGTTCATACAAACTTGTTTCTAAACAAAACAATTTTGTAACATAACATTAAGTGATTTAATGCATTGTTTATTCTTGATAATTTTTTGTTTTACCTTTATTATACAAGGCAAGTTGACTGAGAACAGCTTCTCATTTACAGCGATGGCCTGGGGAGAAGTGGGCAAAGGGGATGAATGAGCCAACTGAAACCTGGGAATGATTAGGCTGCCATGCTGGTATTAAGGCCAGATTGGACATTTGTCCAGGAAACCAAGATAACACCCCTACTCGTACGAATAGTGCCATGGGATCTTTAGGGCCTTTTTACACTACAATAGATACCACTAGAAACCGATAGACACTGTCATGTCTCCAGACCCCAATTGGGCATTTGTGGGTGTGTCATTCAAGATGTTTTGAGCTGGGTGCCTGAGCACTTCGCTCAGAAATCAGCCCAGCCCATTGACTTACAGTGAAGAATTTCCCCTCAATACACATTTCTCCTGGGCTATTAGCAAAGCCCCAGGTGGGATCTTTCGATTTCTTCTTGTGCGCTAACTCCGGAGGTTGTGTGGAGTTCGAGAGAGACCAGCAAGTTTACACACTACAATTGTGACTCGTCCCAACTTTGGCTCGAGTGGATTCGGAAAATGTTTCTGAAAGCTGTCGGTGTCTATCGTAGTGTAAAATCCCTCTTAGTGACCACAGAGTCAGGACACCTATTTAACATCCCATTCGGCACCCTACACAAGGGAGATGTCCCCATCACTGCTCTGGTGCATTGGGAATGATCTTTAGACCAGAGGGAAGAGTGCCCACTACTGGCCCTCCAACGCCAGTTCCAGCAGCATTGATCTCCTATCCAGAGATTGACCAGGCCAATCCCTGCTTAGCTTTAGAAGCAAACCAGCAGTGGAATACATTTTGCATTTCACCACTGAACATAAGGAGTGACCGGCCCTAATTAATAGCATTTCTGTTAGCCAACTACATAGTGTTAGCCAACACACTGGAGCAGAGTCGCATTCAAACATTGTTAAACCATGCAGAATGTTTAACAGGACACTGACTAAACTAATCAACTGTTCACTCACTACCTACCGTGCATCCGGAAAGTATTCACAGCGCTTAACTTTTTCCACATTTTGTTACATATGTTACACCCTTATTCCGAATTGAATTAAATTCATTATTTCCCTCAAAGTACTACTAACAATACCCCATAATGACAATGTGAAAGAAGTGTGTTTGAAATCTTAGCCAACTCTTAGCCAATTAAAAAAAATAATATTTTTTTTTTTTATTAGCCAATTAAAAAAAAAACACATGTACATAAGTATCCACAGCCTCTGCTCAATACTATGTTGAAGCACCTTTGACAGCAATTACAGTCTCAAGTCTTTTTGAATATGATGCTACAAGCTTGGCACACCTATTTTTGGGCAGTTTCTCTCATTCTTTTTTGCAGGACCTCTCAAGCTCCATCAGGTTGGATGAGGAGCTTCGGTGCACAGCCATTTTCAGATCTCTCCAGAGATGTTCAATCGGGTTCAAGTCTGGGCTCTGGCTGGGCCACTCAAGGACAATCACAGAGTTGTCCTGTAGCCACTCCTTTGTCATCTTGGCTATGTGCTTAGGGTCATTGTACTGTTGGAAGATGAACCTTCACCCCAGTCTGAGGTACAGAGCATTCTGGAGCAGGTTTTCAGCAAGCATGTCTCTGTACATTGCTGCATTCATCTTTCCCTCAATTCTGAATAGCCTCCCAGTTCCTGCCATTGAAAAATATGACCACCACATGATGCTGCCACCACCATGCTTCACTGAGGGATGCTATTGGCCAGGTGATGAGCTCAAGCCTTATTCATCAGACCAGAGAATTGTGCCTTTGACTGAGGAGTGGCTTCCATCTGGCCACTCTACCATACAGGCTTGATTGGTGAAGTGCTGCAGAGATGGTTGTTCTTCTGGAATGTTCTCTCCACAGAGAAATGCTGGACCATTGGATTCTTAGTCACCTCCCTGACTAAATCCCTTCTCCCCCGATTGCTCAGTATGGCCAGGGCAGCTCTATGAAGAGTCCTGGTGGTTACAAACTTCTTCTTGCATCTATGGAAGATAGAGGCCACTGGGCTCATTGGGACCTTCAATGCTGCAGATATTTTTCTGTACGCTTCCCCAGATCTGTGCCTAAATACAATCCTGTCTCGGAGGTCTGCAGACAATTCCTTGGACTTCAGGCTTCACTTGTTCTCTGACATGCACAGTTAACTGTGGGAACTTAGACAGGTGTTTGCCTTTCCAAATAATGTCCAATCAACTGAATTTTACACAGGTGGACTCCAATCAGGTTGTGGAAACATCTCAAAGATGATCAGTGGAAACAGTATGCACCTGAGCTCAATTTTGAGTGTCATGACAAAGGCTGTGAATACTTACATGTACATGTACTTTATTCAGTTTTAGAAGATTTCAAACACACTTCTTTCACATTGTCATTGTGGCATATTGTTTGTAGAATTTTGAGGGAAATAATTAAATTAACCCATTTCAGAATCAGGGCGTAACATTACAAAATGTGGAAAAAAGTGAGGCGCTGTGAATACTTTCCAGTGCACTGTATTTCCTGCTAAGACCATACAGTAACTTCTTGGCAACAGTATGACACCTAATGTAACTAAATTCAGCAAAGTGAACTCCAAAACCATCAAGACCTTCCTCCAAAGTGACACAATAGTTATAAATAAATTATGAATAAACCACAAACATACAGAGTACAAAATCTGTGTGCAATGAGAGAAAAGTTCAATTTCAACATCAAATAGAATTATGGAGCTCACTGTATACTTACAGGGGGTGGACCAAATAACGGAAACACAACAAAAGGCTGTTTGTTTGAAGTCCTGGATGAGGCAGCACAAATTGATCTGCTATTGAGCTCCTCACTAGTATTAAAAATATGGTTCTGATAATTTGTGCATTATTTTGAAACTGAAATGTTTCATTTGGTGGAATGAATCCAGCTTAGCTGTGTGAGTTTACATTACCCTACATTAGAAATGTGATGTTAACCTTGAAGTCCAATGAGGACACCTTGTGGACAATACACACATGTGGTTTAAAAAAAAATGTTTTGTCTCTGATGCATGCTCATTTGTCCTGTAATCAGGTGCTTAGTGTTTTTCTTTGAAAAATTGACTAAAATCACTTGGTATGTTTTGAACCCATCACATCCACAACTACAATTAATGAAGAATTCTGAGTAGGGCTACTGTCAAATATACTAAATCCAAACAGAATTACCATTAAGAAATCCGAATTCAGCAACAAGGCCACAATCTGCCTCAAATAGGAAATTAATTAATCACTTTTGCCTAAGAATTGATATATAGTATAATAATGGAAGGATAAAAGTATTATTTGTGTATGCCTGTTATTGAATCAACTGTCATTCCCATGAAACGCATAGTAAAGATATGCCTTATTTGTCAAGAGATATGAAAGAGCGCAACCCAAAATAAATTCCACCATAAAGAATTTGTCAGCTGGCCAATTGATTTTTCATCTCGCGATATTCGAGAACGTCGGACTGTGGAACGAGATTGGCGTGTGAGAACGCTAGCAGAAGCTAGCAAAACCAAGACTAAGAACTAGTAGCTAGCCAACCTTCAACAGTGGAAACAGCAGTTCTATTCGACCCCCC
Organism: Umbra pygmaea; assembly: GCA_016801145.1. Classification (NCBI taxonomy): domain Eukaryota; kingdom Metazoa; phylum Chordata; class Actinopteri; order Esociformes; family Umbridae; genus Umbra; species Umbra pygmaea. The sequence continues at coordinate 24,001 of JACXGM010000921.1, forward strand.
TCTCCCCCGATAGATAGCTACATAATTTATTTACACACATTGACTGGTTTGAAAACATCGTCATTTAACCCACATTTTCCGTGCCAAGTGTATTAGTCATAATTGAACGAGCAATGGCGTTGAAAAGAATTCAAAAGGTGAGTGTTTGTTATTGTTTGCTTAGCTAGCTAACAAACTAAGTAGCTATTTCTTCCTCCATCCTGTCTTGCAACAAGTCAGGTAAACGTTTGTTTAAAATAGTCAGTATTGCTAGTTATTTACTATAGGTAGCCTTTTCGTGTCTTATTCAAAACATTGATTTCCTTAACTGCTGTACTGATAGACAAAGACGAATAACCAATGGTGGCCTCTGCAATTGACGCATTAACGTTTGCTAACGTTACATAGCTAGTGACTAGCTAGCTTCGTATACTAAGCTATTTGCTCGCTAACGTTATCCCGGCCTTAACAAGTGAAGTATTTTTTCTAACTGCAGATAACACACATTTCAACTAGCTAATGTAATAGGTCTGTACCTAGTTAATATTTATTTGGTGTGGATAGTTTTCGCAAGTATGAGAACATTAATTTGTCTATCAAGCCGGGTGACAGTACAGTTTTGAGTGTAGCTTCCTAAAGCTAGCTAACGGTAACGTTTGCCGTCATGAGTGTGCTGGAAGATACTGCGCACGCGTGACATGACAGCTGTCTGCAAGTTGCCAAATACTGAAGCCCAATGTCAATGTTTCCATATATGGAATGGCAAATTGGTCACTGGGGCAGGCGAGTATATTTATAACAAAATGGGCAGCGTTTGCATCTCTAGTAGGCTAACATTAAATTGATTATTGGGTATGTCTACTGATTAAAACAGTAACAGTAAAGTGATGTCACACCAGATTAAATTAAGTGGTTCTGGACCAGTAGGTAACATTACAGTTAAAACAATAAATGTCCTGTAGCAGATGCTTGTTTCCAAAGCAAATTAGTTGGTTACATACATAGACTTTTGGTGTGGGTGGGCCTGAGAGTATATCCCACTGTCCGAACATTGCAAACTGCATGGGATAGCAACTGGGCAAATATGTGGTTTTGCTTATTTCACCTTGTTGATCTAGCAAACTTTTTGGCTACATATCAGATGCTCTAACTCAGTGTTTCTCATACTTCTCTGTGGTGACCAGTGGACTTTCCAAAGTTTAGTTGTAAATCTGAGCTAGCACACTTGTTTTAAACTGTCTACTTATTATAAAGTCCTTGATTAGTGTGATAGCTCAGGGCTACATCTGAACCATGGACCCTGGTGGTCATCCAGGAGACGTTTGACAACCACTGGTTCATGCAGACAAGGACTGTCAAGCCATGTGTTGTAGCCTAATTAATAAGTAAAATATCTGAATTTAACTTTTGTCAGTTTCCCCAGTCAGTGTTTGCCTAAATCACAGGTGTGAAGTCGGTTCCATGAAGGGGCTAGTATATGCAGGTTTTTATTCTTACTTTATAGCTGACTGATTTGCTCACTTATTGTTTAGGCTCTTTCCCTCACCTAGCGGTTTAATTAATGGGCACTATTTGACAGGAAAGACTAAAAACCAGCATACACTAGGCCCTCTGTGGATCTCCTTTGACACCTGTGGTTATCATGGGCACAATTATTTACTAAAAGAAAAGGAACTGACCAGAGGGGCTAGATGAAGTTCTACAATAGAGGGCGATTACTACAAAATATTGGTGTGCTAGTGAATTGTGAACCAGATATGACTACGTATAACACTTGAAGAAATACTAAATTGTAGGGAACTGAAAACTGTTTACACAATATACTGTATGTCTTTAATATTGTCTGCCAATTTCTTTCAGAAATGGATCTCAATAATTTTGAGTTACATATACCCAGGCAGCCCAAACCTTTTTTGTTTCTAAAATGTGTCTTTGACCAGTCAGACCAGCTCTGAAATAGATCTGAAGTTATTGGTCACAAGACTCATTTCTGGACAATGGATTTAAATTGGTCTGTATGTGTGTATGCAGCAGTAGATCATTTTTGTTTGTGTTATTGTTAATCTGTTTAGGAACTGACAGACTTGCAGCGGGATCCGCCTGCACAGTGCTCAGCGGGACCAGTTGGAGATGATTGTAAGTAAATAGTAACTTATTAACATTATATAAAGTTCTCTACGAAATATTCAGAACCCTAAACTTTTTTTCTAATTACTGAAATACAAACTGTACACTAAAATTGTTCTGTTTCTTTTTTCTTTTTTTACCACAAACAAACTTAGTTTTTGAAAGGTGACATTGATTTGATGTTGGGAAATAATGTTGTTTGAAAAATCTGAAATATGTTGCTGGCAGATGATTTTAAAGGAGAATTCCGGGCGATTTCAAAACTTAGCTCTGTTGTTTGCATATTGGAAGTGCTGTCAGTAGCGTTAATAACTCAAACAATCTGTATTGCCAAAACCGTGTTTACCTTTTGCTCCAGTATACAACCATTACACATTTACGGGGCAAGTAAAATTTTTTGCTTTGAGCCACTAAACATGTTCGAAATGTCATTACTAGTCCATATCCATGTGCAGTTACTCCTTATAGTGAACACAGCGAATTTGAACAAATAAGTTTGTGTACATACCTCTGTTTATTTCCCATTATCCAGTGTCCAAGTCCACACTAGTCGATTGTCAAAGTCATACAATGCAATATTCCAAAACATATTTTTTTGCAAAAACGCGATTTGCCATGGTTATGTCCAAATAATATGTAGCAAGTCTGCCAGGTAACCTGACACCGCTTCCTTGGCAGCTCACCGACTGAGTCAAGTGTTGCTTAGTTACCTATGCACATGCGCAATAACTCTTGAACTGTTGGGAGCTGTGAATGCAATTGTCAGGTTACAGCCGATCAATGTTGTGAAAGTAGTTTATGGATATACCCACGGCAAATTTGTTTTTTTTGTGGAAAAAATACGTTTTGGAATATTGAATTGTATGACTTTGACAATCGATTAGTGTGGACTTTACTGGAAAATGGGAAATAAACAGAGGTATGTACACAAACATTTGTTCAAATTCACTGTGTTCACTATAAGGAATAACTGCACATAGATATGGACTAGTAATGACATTTCGAACATGTTTAGTGGCTCAAAGCACATTTTTTTACTTGCCCCGTAAATGCTTAATAGTTGTATACTGGCAGCAAAAGGTAAACACGGTTTTGGCAATACAGATTGAGTTATTAACGCTACTGACAGCACTTCAGATATGCAAACAACAGAGCTACGTTTTGAAATCGCCCGGAATTCTCCTTTAAGCCCAGCGTACATATTTGCTAGGTAACTTTCTGCAATAACAACTAAGTCTTTCTGGATAAATATGCTTTGCAGATTTGCTCCAGGTTCTTCAGGTTGGTTCAACAACTTGTGGGATGCAGTTTTTTTAATTAGTGCCACATATTGTAATGGGATTGGGATCAAGACTGGCTAGTTTCAGAGGTTCTATTACCTTTCAAAAGTCTGCGTTTTCAAGATGCAAGCCCTCCATAAATCTGTGATTTTAAAGATTTTACGTGCAGTCTAACTTTCTAAACATACGTGGGTGAACTCATTGCTCTAAAATGCAGAAGAAATAGGCCTATATTAGTTGTTTGAACATAGTTGTCCTTATGTCTTTATAAATAACATTAACGTAATATAATATTAACAATATTGTAGTGTTTGGAAAGGAACACCAAAGTTGATAAAAAATAAGTGTTGCAGAAAAAATGGCATTGCGCAATGCAAAAAATATTGTTAATTTTTTTACTATTTACTATACTATTTACTATTAATATTATTACTTTGATTTTATTTGCACCTTATCCCCGCCCACTGTTTTCACGATATCCATTTCGTTCCAGTGGTACAATATGCTTAATAAAAAATGGCGACTGAAGGAGGAACATTAATATAAACAAGTTGACACTGTTACAGTTTCAGAACACATTTGGGACAAGAAATAAGATATCAATTTGGTACCATGCCCTAGCCAATCATACAAGCCTGTATGCAAATTAGTCATGTGTGCAGGGTGTCAATTTGTTCAGTGGTTACTCCGAAATTACACAAATAGATGCTTCTGTATGTTTCAATGCAATTACGTACATTGCATGCAAATCTGTTTAGAGTTAGATTGAACCAGTCCAGGTCAAACAGTATACCAAGTGAGCCTGTGTATTAAGTTTCACCTTGTCCGCTGGACAATAGAATGTTTTCAAATTCACCAAGAGGTGTGAAACAGCCATCGAATGCCAGAGGAACGAAATATGAAAAACAAGATTCCTCACAAATTACTTTGTTTCTCTCCCAAAATTTATTATTTTTCCTTTGCCAAACAATACTGTCCCTCCTATTTTCAACATTATTAGCTGGACTGGCTCAAATACCTGTGTATATAATAGGCTATATTATGTTGCTTCTCTGCTGGTAACTAACATGACCGTCTTTGTTATAATGCATTTTTTGTTGCTGCTACAATTTCTGTATTTCCTGCTCGTTTCATTCATTGTCCATTGTTTATTGATATTACAAGTGACAAGGAAAGTTGTTTGGATTAGTTCTGATTGTTGTTAGTTTCGATTCTGATAATTGGTTGCTTCAGAACCACGTTTCAATGATATATTTAAACAATGACAACACATTGTAGGCATGGGGCAAGCAGTGCGATCTTAAAGGCTATTTCATTAATGTTGCGTGGATTGGGGCCTCACTTCGGCACGGGGGCACTTTTTTTTGTTACGCTCCTAGGTCTCATATACCATCAGTTAATCCTGTTTATAATACAGAATAGCACTCTGGGCCTGTTTACTGTAACGTGTTATTGTGCTGTGTGCATTTTTGTATGTTGTGTATGACCAAGCTATGCATGTGACTTAATTCTACATTATAGGGAACTGCACAAAAACACATTTGATATACATGTACACTTACTGGCCACATCATTAGGTACACCTAGCTAGTACTGGGTTGGACCCCATTTTGCCTTCAGAACTACCTTAATTCTTTGAAGCGAAGCATAGATTCAACAAGGTGCTGGAAACAGTCCTCCTTAAGAAGTTTTTTTTATTTTTTACGTATATATAGCCTATATTAGTTAAATCATGTGGCGCGTTGACATGCGTAACCAGAGCCTGGCGCTTCGTTTTGAAAGGTGGGAAGATATAGGTAATGAGGAGCGAAATATACCGGCTGCCTGTTTTGCATCTGCAACGCGTTCTTCATTTAAAATGACAACCCTTGAACATTTATGATGACTGTGATATTAACTTGCGCTTTCATTTTTTCATGTACAGAAATGTATAACGCTATCGTATTGGGAAGCATATATTATTTTATCGGCTATAATTCATCATGCTCCTGATGCATTATAGCCGACAAAATAATGTTACTTTAAAAACAACACACACAATGATTGACAACACACACTTTATTTTCGGAGAGGACCGTGATGGTAATTTCAATGAAATGGGTGCACTCGGCAGATATTGTATAGTTAGTAACATAACGCATAGCAAGCGTTATCAAAATTTTTGTTTTGTGTTAATGAAATATAGCCCTTATTTGCAGTAGGCCTCCTGTAAGCAACAACCTTGTTCCAGATTGTCACCGACTGTTTTCATTCTATAATTTGACAACTCGGTAAACACATCATCAAGGCTACTTTCCTTTTATTGAAAACAGAAAGTGAAAACGTCTACGACATATTTTCTGCAACAATATTTGGTTGGTGTGGACTTTACGCCAGTGTAGTTTGGTGAAACCAAACATCGACACAGCTTTAGTATGAAACTTCACTAGATTCATCGTATCGTTTACTGTGGACTTTGTACCCGAGTGAACTTATGCGCAAAGCTGGTGCACCCGGCAGCTGTTGTTGATCTGTTATGTATGGGCAGCTGTTGTTGATCTGTTATGTATGATGTTTAGACATTAAAACAAATCAGTGAAACATTTTTTTTGTATATTTCATGGGTTACAGACACTCGTCAATTACATTTCTTATTTAAAGCCAATTGAATCTTATAATCTTATCAGTTAACAGTTAATAATTGGCTAACGAGTTCCGGTTGTCGGTCAGGAAAATTTACCGAAATGAGCATCCCTACTGCACATTCAAGATGCAAATCTCCGGTTCCACCACATCCCAAAGGTACTCAATTGAATTAAGATATTGTGATGGTATTGTGAGCTTTGTGACATGCTATATTATCCTGCTGAAAGGAGCCATTAGTAGATCGGTATACTGTGGTCATAAGGGGATGGACATGGTCAGCAACAATACACAGGTAGGTTGTGGTATTTAAACAATGCTCATTTGGTACTAAGGGGCCCAAAGTATGTTAAGAAAATATCCCATTACACCACCAGCCTGAACTGTTAATAGGCAGGATGGGTCTTTCCAATTATTTATTGTCCAAATTTGGTGGGCCCATGCAAATTAAAGCCTCAGTTTTCTGTTCTTACATGTAGCTGACAAGATAGGCACTCTGTGTGGTCTTGTGCTGTTGTAGTGGTTATGAGTGGTTATTTGAGTTACTGTTTCCATATAGAATCATTTTCAGTATTTTTGATTTTGGTGTGGCCTTTCGAATGCAACTTTGTCTAAAGAGCTGATTAGTTGCAGATACATTAAGAATGTAGTTGAGCAAACCACTTCTGCCTGGGAACTGGTTCTCAACCATGGGACAATTCATTTTTGGGACGCTTTTCTAGAACAGTTAGTAATCAATAGAGCTGGAACAACGCGTTGAGGCAATCAATGTCATCGATTACGTAAATAAGTTGATTAGCCAAAGGTACTGTCGACTTGCCATATTACTATACTGGTATGATGTCAAAATCTTGCCCAAGGGCTTTAAATTATGGGAATATTTCAAAGTCCCAACAATCTATTGGTAAGCTATGTAATATATGTAAATCACAAATGGCTTTTATAGCAGTAGAATTGAAAAAGGCCCGATACTCCAAGCCAATACTTCCTCCACATTTAAGAGCATTATGCTGCACAACGCTTTACAGATTAGCCATAGATGGCCATAGTTGTTTTCTTAAAGTGCCAGACGGAATAGTAGCCTACTGTACAATGTAGTATATAGATAGGAAACAGTTGTATTGCTCAAACATGTAAGATTGGAACAACAATACCAACAAACTGGTAAATCTGATTCATGTAAATGTTTCAATGGAAATGTAGCTGTATTCCAGCACGATAGATATATCATCAATTCCAGCATTGATGATAACGAGTCAACTTTCTCTTTCAGAGACCAGCTTATAAAGCTGTACAACTGTATTGCTATTTAAAAAAAAATAAAAAAAACAATTTTATATGGGATAATGCTTCTCTGCAATATGAGGGGCTTTGTTGCACACAATCATCGCCTAAAATGCATAATCATTAGCAAAAGACTGAGCCTTGCATGCTTATTATTGAAAAGCTCTAGAATACATTTTCTCCAATAGTTGAAATGGCAAAATACGAAATCATCTTTCTCATTGCTATTTTAATGTAGCCTAATATTTGTAAAATTATAGGTGCATAATATATTAGAATTATCAAGCAAACGCACGCACAAGTACAGGACCGAACAAACTTTGGCCACTGAATGTCTTGTCTTTAACACCACTCACCTGTTTTTGTCCCAGGCGACAGAGCGAGAGGGCTGCAAGTTAATAGGGTAGTCACTGCATACTGTGGCGTTGCATGACTTAATAATAAATCTTCGGGAAGGAAAGACAAATGTTGGCAGTTTGCAACGCTTCTGGGTGAACAAAATAGTAGAAGTTATGTAATCAAGGCTTTCATTAGTTGCATCAGGTGTGCTTGAGCTGTAACACATGAAATGCCTGAACTGGCTAGGGGTTTGTTGAGTGTCACGTTTGATTGTGACACTCACAGGAGGGTGCTTGTATAAGGAGTTCAGAGAGGTAAGACGGGGCCAGGCTGTGGAGGGCCTTATAGGTGAGGAGCAGGATGTTGTAGGTGATGCGGGACATGACAGCAAGCCAGTGAAGGTGGTGCAGTGTGGGGGTGATGTGTTCCCAGGGTTTGGTACATGTGAGAACACTGGCAGCAGAGTTCTGGACATACTGAAGCCTATACAGGTCTTTCCCTGACACCCCAGATAGAACTCCTTCGCAGTAGTCCAGACGTGATGTTACAAAAGTGTATGAGTGTCTCTGCTACTGGGTCAGTGAGGGATGGGCGGAGCCTGGATATGTTCCGGAGGTGGAAGAAGGCAGATTTACTGACAACCTTGATGTGGGGCTCAAACCACAGAGTGGACTCGAAGATGACACAAACTTCTGACCTCAGAGGATGGACCAGCCATCAATGGATCACAAGGTCCCCCACTCTCTTAAGAAGAGCCCTAGGAGCCACCAACATGATCTATATTTTATTGCTGTTGGGTTTAAGTTGATTAGCAGTCATCCAGATTTTTATGTCTTTTGAGAAAGTTGATTAGTGACGGGGGAGGAAAGACTGAGTTGGGTTTAGAATGAATGTATGTCTGGTGGTCATAAGCATATGAACGGAAGTGAAGACCATGGCGGAAAATCATCTGGCCTAGCGGTAGCATGTATGTATATGATGAACAATAGGGGTCCAAGCACAGAACCTTGTGGCACACCTTGGTTGACCGGAGCTGAGGGGGATTTCGAGTTCCCCAGAAACACAAACTGCTTCCGGTCAGATAGGCTTTGAACCAGTCAAGTGCAGTTCCAGTTATGCCCAGAACTGACTCCATACATTCAGGAGGATGGGGTGGCAGACGGTGTCAAAGGCAGCAGACAGGTCCAGGAGGATGAGAATTAGTGATAGAGCGATTTTATCGGCTGGCCAATATATCGGGCCGATATTTGCGTTTTTACGTATATCGGCATCGGCTGTTACGCGGCTGCTGTGTTGGCCGATTTTCCCGGCATTATTTACAGGCAGGCGTCCACACAGGTAGCTCTGTGTTGCTTGAGACGCTGCAGTTCACATGCAGACCATGCACTGCCGCTTGTTCTATCTCACCTGTTTTTACTATTTGTTAATTATTGTTTATCTACTTGTTCTTACTTGTTCTACCTCACCTGTTTTTAACATTTGTTAAATATTGTTTTAAGTTCATTAAGATTCCTTTTTTAAATTGAGAATTGTAACATTTTGTAATCATTCTTTTTTATGTAAATTGAGGGAGCAAAAGCAATATCGGCTCAAGAAAATCGGCAGTTCATATCGGGCATCGGCACTAAAATATCCATATCAGTCGATCCCTAATGAGAATGGCTAAATGGTGGGGAGTCAGCAGCAATGAGGTCATTGATTACTTTGATCAGGTCAGTCTCAGTGCTTTGCTTGACTCGGAACCCTGATTGAAGAGGTTCAAACAGGTCATGAGTGGTGATGTGACACTGCAGTTCTTTAGCGACTGCATGCTCAAGGATTTCAGCCAGAAATGGGAGGTTGGAAATGGGCCTGTAGTTGCTTAGATTATCTGGATCTGATCCTTGTCTCTTGAGGATGGGTGTGACTTCACCATTTTCAGTGAACGAGAAACAGTACCAGAAAGCAGAGAGGAATTCACAATACCCACCACAAGGGGGCAGAGGGAAGGTAGACAAGCCTTTACCAGGGAGGTGGGCATGGGATCTAGCAGGCAGGTGGAGGCTCTAGATCTGGTGATCAACTCTGCAATCTGGGCTCCATCAACAAGCGAGAAGGCAGAGAACATGCAGTCCGGCTAAAGGGCTGAAAAAGCAGAGCTAGCCTCAACCTGAGCCTGGGGCATGGTGGGGGATAACTGGAGTGGCTGATAGATTAGATTTTACTCTGAAAAAAGCCCAAAACATTGCATCGTTTGTCAGATTTAGTGATGTGGGAAGTGTCCAGGGGCCGGAGTAGTCTATTGATGGTGGAGAAAAGCATTCTAGGATTTCCTTGTTGGTGTTAATGGCAGAACGGTAGACTGATTCGGCCTTGTCGTCCTTTACATGCTCCGCGTAGGCCTCTAAGTATACTTTGGAAATCGGAGGCTCAGGGCGGTTATGTATTTGAAGCCTGTTTCCTAGGACTGTGGTGTTGACAGATTTTATATTCCAGTATGTAATGGACCGATTATCCCACAGGTTTGTTAGAGGGATGGCCACATTACACAGGATAGCCAGATGGTCAGACATGACAAGATCCAAACCATGCAGTTTGGAGGGGGCAAAACCTGTTGAGCACACAAGGTCCAGTACATGGCCTTTATTGTGAGTGGGGAATTGGACATGTTGTGTAATATTGAAACAATCCAGGAGAGCCAAAAACTCTGTAGAAAAAGCACAGCTGTCTGAGTTAACATGGATGTTAAAATCACCCAATATAAGAGGGAGTGGTGACATGGAACAGACAGTTGTGAGCTCTGAGATAAACACAGAGGAAGGTTTTGGAGGGCATAGATTAATACAACTTGCAGAGGTTGAGGACCAACCAGCCCAAAACCAGACATGCATAGTCTGTGATGTATAATTGCACGCCCCCCCACCTCGGCCCAAAGAACAAGGCTTTTGTTGGTACACATAGCCTGGTGGTGTGACTTAAATGTACAATATGTAGTTTTTGGCCGTTAGGGGTCTCTCAATCAAAACAATAACAAAAGATGTACTTGGATGATGTCGGGAAGTAGCGTGGGATCATGGGTTTTGTCATTGTCATCAATGAGAACTTTCCAATCCAGTGTCTCCGGCAGAAAAAATATTTACTGACAAAGTAATGTATTCTTAAAAATATAACTTTATTCACTTTTTTTGGCGGTTCCCTGGAACTTAGAGCAACTAGAGCAGTCCAAGGATATATGACGCCATTGATGGAAGACAAAATGAAACGTCCCATGTCTTCAAATTATATTACAAATTTCTCTGGGTTTGAAAGTTGGTGGAAACATTTTATTTATTTATTAATTACACACACACACACACACACACACACGCACACACCGTTTTAGCAAGCTATCGTATCTAGCCTCGCAAAGTTGTTCTTTGTACAAATGAAAGAAACCATTATATAATGAAATGGGAACTCACCAATTAACTTGCTTGGATTCATTAGCCACACAATTTAAGTAATTGTGATTCCTTCCTTGCATAACATTTCATAAATGACGTCATGGACACGACAGGAGGTTCTTTTCGTCTCATGTGAACTAAACTGATTTGTTGAGCCTTTATTAATATAATTTATAGTCACACTGACGTAGATTTCGAACTTTCAGTCTGGCTACAAGGGGCAGAGAGTTACTAAGATGGAGTCAACAGCTCTTATTGTGTCTGTGGCTATTTTGCTGCCTCTGCCACTAGTATTTGACTAGTGTGAACTGTAGTCTTCACACGCGTTTGCAGTTAAATGCAAACTAAAATCACCAAGCATGTCATCAACAAAATGTTAGTACCCTAGAAAGTGTGTGTGTGTGTGTGTGTGTGTGTGTGTGTGTGTGTGTGTGTCTGTGTGAGTGTGTGTGTGTCTGTGTGAGTGTGTGTGTGTGCGTGTGATGATCTTGGGCTTGGATTGAGGCATTTAACATGCTGCTCTAGTGCATCTTTTGATTCTACATCAGCTGCTATAAGCTTGCTTAGTTAGATACATGAGATGCCTTACTGCTTACACTAGTTCAGTTTAGGGCTGCGACAACGAATCGATGAAATCGATAAAAATCGATTATCAAAATTGTTGGCAACAAATTTCCTTATCAATGTTGTTGCTCGCTGTGTGGTGGAGCTATGTTTCTTAAAGAAAGAAAATCTTTAAACTGTCTGATTGAAATCTATATTATGGCAGAACTTCACTTTAAATTCATTGCAACATCATTAAAACGTAAATGGCATGGCCATGGAGTACCACCGTAATGAGGGAGCACTTGAAAAGAAAAAAGGTTGGAGCGATAAGTGAAATGGGACTCAACAGCAGGGTGAGTTACTACATAATAATAGCATGCGTTGCGTTTTGAAATGAGGAATAGTTCCTCCCACAGCAGGGAGTTCTTATTTATCAAATAGCCTGTGTTTGGTAACAATCCAACTTAAAAGGTCTATTAAATCAAATCCACTTCAACATTGCACAACAAGTGTATTTAACTAGCTGGTTAATTAATGTTTGTGGTAGAGCAGACGTCGTAGAGCAAACGTTAATTTAGCAAGCTCATTAACACTGCCCGGTAGTGCTTAAGTAATCAAACAGAAATAGTTATAGTGCAAAACTAATTTAAAACACAAACCAGATCTTACTATTACAGTTTTACAACAGATGCTAAACTTCTACCTTTTCGGGAGATGCTAATTTGTTAAACATTTCACTATGCGATTTACGTTGTCGTTTTTTTCACTACTATTGCACAGAGTAGAAACTCCAGAGTCCTTTTTGAAATAAGTCATTCTAAATCAAAAACAGTAAATATGTCAAAATAAGCTTAAACAGCTAAAATACATAAAGCAACAAAATTACTATTCAACAAGGCTATCTCGTTTTTGGGACTAAGGTTATTTTCAACTATGTTCTATAAAAGCTGTTTTAGACAATTTTTATATCTCAGGTCTGTCTAAGCAAAGTAAAAAATAATATATTTTGCCCCTTAACAAAAAAAATTTGCATATCATTTGCACATGTTTTAAAGCATACATTTTAGGTCTGTTATGTGTTAATTGTAAATATGGAATAACACTTATTTTTTACATATAATTATGGAAATATTTTTATAGTCTGTTTATCCGATTAATCGATTTTTAAGGAAATAATTGACAGATTAATCGATTATTCAAATAATCGTTAGTTGCAGCCCTAGTTCAGTTTATCCACTTTGCATGCACTGTTAAATAACACAGTAATGTTAGATGGGTGCCAAATTATACTCATTGTTCATTTGTAGTAGTAGCTAGCACTTTCCAGCCTAGTAGGAGGTTGTGATGGCCATATATCACTGCACATTGAACATAGGTTGCCTGGCAACCTAAAATATCTGAGTGCCAATTATAACGGTTGAACTCGACTCACTCAAATATACGTTATTTTGCCATGGTGAATTAAGCCCCTTTTCAGACATATGGACAGTAGGGGGTGCATTTTATCTTGTTGGTTTTACTTGGTTTTAGTTTTTATTACACTTCCCTTTTTAAAGTGTAGTTTGTGGATTTATTTATATTTATTAATATATGAAGTACTCACTGTGAAACTGCCACTAGGCTTACAAGCTGCTAACTGCTAGCCTACGGGCCCAAAAGCCCTGTGTTTCTCATGGCTTCACTCACCCCTGGATGTACCACTTACTAGCACCTGAGCCGGAGAGTTGCTGAGCTGGAAGGGAGAGTATCAATTTTTCATCAGATTAGGTAGGACGAAGACCTCTTGGATACCTTGGTTGCACAATCCTCCTCCAAAAGAATGGATGCCGATGTCACCTACCCCTGACTCAGAACCTTTCTTCACGATGAGCCTGTAGTCGAGGAGCTCCATTCAGTGCCCTTGATTGAACCATGGCTCAGGCTTGGAGCCAAACCGAAGGGCCTGGTGTGTTCCACACCCTTCGCCCCACCTCAGAATGAATGGGTTGTTGTCCAAGGAGTGAAGCACTCCAGAAAACGGAATATATCGAATACTTCAGGTTGTGCTTAAACTGGGAAAGAGATTCATTATATATTTAATTACTTTAAATTTTTAATATTGTTAAATTTAAATAATTCTCAATAAGAAAAAAAACTCGTCGTTTTTCAAGAATCTGTTTAGGAATCATTTAGGAATCAGGAATCAATTTAAAAGTACCAGTTCCGAATCGGAAAAATCCAAACAATACACAATCCTAATCATGCAGTGTTGTAATTTATTACTGGAGCAAACTATTGCACGCATCACTGCTTACTATACACTTCAGTTCAGAAGGTCCGGACATTGGTTGATGTTTGTTTACAGGGTTGTTTTACAGAAACTTATAGCCTAGCTATAAAATGAAAATATTCAGTGGTGCAATATTATATATCACACTCTGGCTAAAGATGTTTTACTACTAGAAATACCACGGGTCCACTCTGAGTTGGGTAAGACTGCATTTGAATACCATGCCACTAGGGATGCTCATTTCGGGTAATTTTCCCGACCGACAACCGACACTCGTTATCCGATTATTAACTGTTAACTGATCAGATTATAATATTGAATTGGCTTTAAATAAAAAATAAAATTGACGAGTGTCTGTGACCCGTTAAATATACAAACAATTTTTTTTCACAGGTTTATTTTAATGTGCTAACAGCAGCATACAGAACAGATCTACAACAGCTGCCGGTTGCACAAGCTGTGCATAAGTTCACTCGGGTGCAAAGTCCACACTAAACGATACGTTGAAACTAGTTAGTGTCATACTAAAGCTGTGTCGATGTTTGGTTTCACCACGAAGACTTAAGGTTCAGTTTAGCTACACGGGCATGAAGCCCACACCAACCAAAATATTGTTGCAGAAAATTTGTCGCAGACGTTTTTACTTTCTGTTGTCAATTAAAGGAAAGTAGCCTTGATGCTGTGTTTACCGAGTTGTCAAATTATAGAATGAAAACAGTTGGTGACAATATGGAGAAGATTGTTACCTACAGGAGGCCTACTGCAAATAAGGGATATTTCATTAACACAAAACAAAATGTTGATAACGCTTGCTATGCGTTATGTAACTAGCCTACAAAATCTGCAGAGCGCATCCATTGAAATGACCATTACGGTCCTCTCAGGAAAAAAGGGCATGTTGTCAATCAATGTGTGTGTTGTTTTTATGGTAACATTATTTTGTCGGCTATAATGCATCATGCTACTGTGTATAGCCGATAAAATAATATATATGCTTCCCAATACTATAGCATTATTCGTTTCTGTACATGACAAAATAAAAGCGCTAGTTAATATCACAGTCATCCTAAATGTCCAAGGATTTTTAAATGGAGAACGCGTTGCAGATGCAAAACAGGCAGCCGGTATATTTCACTCCTCATTACCTATATCTCCCCACCTTTCAAAACGAAGCACCAGGCTCTGGTTACGCCTGTCAACGCGCCACGTGATTTAGCAAATATAGGCTATATATACGTAAAACAACAACTTCTAAACTGTTTGCTGATAGTATTAATCAGTCAAATGTTTTACTTTCGGTTAACGGTTGAACTGTCAATATGAGCATCCCTACATGCCACACATTCATGGAATGATATTCAGAGCAAACTGAAGTTAGATGTTTTTTAAAATGTTTTTTTTAATGTAAACTCCATTTATTTTATGTCTGTTTTAGTTACTTGCTGCTTTTTTATACCATTTCATTTTGTTGTATCACAGGGCACAACTTTAAGAGACTTTGGCCTCAGTTTGTCTGGATAAATTAAATTTATATATACATGAAATATTTACATGAATATCAGTTGGGCATTAACAATGCATAAACATAGGCAACAGGGGAGAGGCTGTGATTAACCCATTTTATGTTTTATTTTACAGTGTTTCACTGGCAGGCGACAATAATGGGGCCAGTATGTGGTTTTATTTACATTTTGTCTTCTTACTATGTTGGTTAGCATCCAAGAATCTTTAAACATGCAGTCTGGAATTCTTTGGCAATTGGTTGTAAACCTTGCACTACAGAGACAAATTGGTCCTGAAAAGTCATATTGTATCATGAATGTGTGCCACATTTAGACTTGTAATTTTATTGCTATCTGAGGTATGATAGTTTATGAACTTATAAATATTACCACACCAGCTGATATTGGTAGTTACAAGACATGTGCACAACTCCCGGGCTGCATCTTTAAGAGTATTTTTCCCTTTAAATGTGTAATGTTTATCTGATTACTTTTACCACACTAGATTATGGTAATTTGGTTGTTGCAGAATCAGTTTTTATGCACTTGGAACAGTTAATGTGTATCTTACTGAATATCAATCCACATCTTTAGCTATTGATGTTCCAATACGAAACGTTTTGTAAGTCTGAAAGTCAAAATGTGAGCTTGTTAACTACAGTGGATGTGGAAGTTTGAGCCAGTTTGCAGTTGTTGAAGCCACTGGTTTTTGTAACCATTTTCTAATTGTGGTACAGGACAGAGAAAGCTTCCTAGGGTTTAGTCTTAATAGCTAACTAGATGACAGCTAACTTCCTCGGCTGATGATATGAACCTTGTGGGTTCCAATCTTCATAGCCTTCATAGCCTATACTGCCCATGGCATGACTATAAATATTTCAAAGTATGCTTTAAAAGAAATAAAGGCTAGTGCTGCTGGACAGCGATGTATGGGTACCACCTAAAATTAACCAACATGAGACTTCCACAAATGAGGTGCCTTACAGGAAAAAGCAGATCTACCCGCTTCAGTGGTAGCCGAGGGAGTCACAATAGTTAACCCATATCTGAATGGCTCTACACTGTTACAGAATGAAGTCAGTTATTGAGAAGTCCCCTGATCTGAGCATCAATTAATCAACACTAACAAACTGATTGAGAACTACTCCGGTTCATATGCATCATTATTGGGGAAATATGTTATTTATTTGGTGGAAAGCTTACCAATGGCTCACTTAACAAGGACACATTTAATGTGAATTACTAATATTCTGCAACAACCATGTTACCATTAGTGTAAAGCGTAATGTAGCTCTGTTGTTACTACAGCTACTAATGTTAGTCACGTGGTAATTAGGGCAAGTTGATGTGTTGACTCTTCTCTCTTAGAATGACAGTCCCTATCAGGGAGGCGTGTTCTTCCTGACTATCCACTTCCCTACAGATTACCCCTTCAAACCACCAAAGGTGAGTTCAATAAGCTGTGAATTAAACACCACAGTGCAAACATTAGGTACTTGTTTATATAATGTTAGCATTCATTTGCAGGTTGCATTCACAACAAAGATCTACCACCCTAATATCAACAGCAACGGAAGTATCTGTCTGGACATATTGAGGTCACAGTGGTCACCGGCACTTACTGTATCCAAAGGTACGTTCCTGATGTGTTCATCGTATACCTCAAATGGTTAGTACAACACGATCGATAAGAATGATTACGTCAATGTTTGGAACACAATGTTTTTTATGAAATCAGACATGAGGTTGAAATGTAATATTTCTTTGAGGGCTGGATTCAAACTTGCATCAAATAGGGTAAACAATTGAAATCACAGAGTGTTCCAACTTGTGTGAATTTCGTCCCAGCAACTCATATTTAGACTTAGTAGTGTGTAAGGCCCCCACATGTCTATATGCACCCCGGGCAATGTTTATGCTTGCTCGTGATGGGATGGCAGATGGTGTCCTGGGGTTCTCCCAGACCTGGATCAGGGCATCACTGAGCTCCTTGACAGTCTCTGGCGCTACACCAGTATAGAGCTCTACGCTGGGCATTTTACAATGAGCACATGAGAAAATCTAGGCAACCATACAAACATTGTTATTGTGTCGCTGTAAAACATACTTCTGTTTTCAGATTGACAAATTCCCCTGCCTTATACACCTTTTCATAAACAACAAAAGTAAAGCATTTTATTTCTCTATTTAAAAAATCTAAAAAGTTTATGAAAATGAAATTTTTACACAAAAAAGCATGGCCTAAAATTTATGCTTTATATGAAAGACCGACCAGCGCATGCCCATTGGAAAAGTCTTTTTGTGGAAACAACTCATTGTCTTTATTGCATATCCTGTTCAAAAGGCAAAACGAGAACTGCATGGTGTTGGGAATCCTTGTCCCATCTAAACTGTTTTTTGTTTCAAATATAAAATACATGTTCTACAGCTTGGTCACTGAGAATGAAAATACTTATTTTTTTTACTACACAATTGTACACAGTGCACATTTCAGATTAAAACATTTCTGATTTATGTAGATAGTCAAGGTCATAGGAGCAGGTGGTACATGTCACCCCAAATGTCTGGCATGTAATGTGCCTGACTCCCCTAAAATATTAACATTTTTAAAATATGTGTAGCAACCTCCATTTTAAAATCACTCCTACACCCTTGAATATAGCGTAGGTTGATTACACAACACTTTAGCCTACCTTTGTTTATCTTTTGACGTCTGTGTGAGATTTCTCTTTCAGTTCTTCCTGTGCATGGCCTATGGTAATCTGATTGACAGTCTCCTTAGCTTGATAAGTAGCATGACTAAATGTAGTTTGATATAAAAATTGCTTAATCGTTAACTTGTAATGGCTTAGATAGTAAATTAACTCCCATTTCCTTGGTTTGACTTAAAATTCCATCAATCCAGAAATGTAAATCAAATCATCTCGAGCTACATCTGTACAGGCTGCATACATTTCTGCCAACTGCGCACAAGCCACTTTACTGTAAAAAGTTCTTAATGCTTTGTTAATACGGCCACCTCAACTAGTTAGTAAAAATAAAATGCATCATACTATGTCTCAAATGTGTGTAAATCCAAAGAAATTTGTAAAGTGGTGCAGGTTAGGGCTGCGTCACAGTGATACTGCAGGCATATGCATTTACCAACACGTAATATGCTAGGTGTAATGGACAAAGCGCTCAATCTGATACCGATTCGTCAACTCTGAAACTGAAATCATTTATTGACGCATTTCGTGTTCTGACAGGAAATATCTTTTTGCTTAAAACAACAAAGATCCTCTTGAGCTAGCTAGCACATTTTCACTATGATGATTTTTTAATGGTATTGAGTAGCCATACACAAAGCTGGTGATGTTATAAAAGTCAAAGTGCTGGTATTTTGACAACTGACAGCATTTTGATCTAGCTAATGATTTTGCCAGAGTTTGGGGTAGCGTTCTAAGCCCCCAACTCCAGAACAAACCTAACCCTGGCTACAGCCTCTGTGTCCGCCTACATACCTGTCTCCCTAGCTTCAGCTTCGTACTGTCCTCTCAGTACTAGTAGCTAACTATTTGGTCTTTTTATTTTTTTAGTTCTCTTGTCAATCTGCTCTCTGCTGTGTGATCCAAACCCAGATGACCCGCTGGTTCCTGAGATTGCACACACCTATAAAGCCGACAGGGAAAAGTGAGTGTTTGGCCGCGTTTACAAACCAAAAATGTTGCTGAAAATTATCGTAGTGTAAAAATCCTCTGTTTTTGAAATGGGTGTTGACCACAAAAATGTTAATGTAGCTTTTAATGGAAACACCATTCTGTTTTTGGTACAAACTTTCTATTTTATCTTGCAGGTACAACAGACTAGCAAGAGAATGGACACAGAAGTATGCAATGTGAGAAGGCGTGTGAAAATAAAACACTAGAAGAAGAAACGCGTTTAATATTAACTTAAGGCAAATGAACAAGCGGGGAAAAATAACTACACACTCTGGTTGGAGGAGGTGATAAATAGGGACAGTGCAAGCTGGCTGCTGAATGCTGAGCTGCTGCCATGTGCTGTTCATGACTTGTATGGATCTGCTGAGCAAGGCCTGATGAACTCCTTAACGCACTCCCATATGGAATACTGCAACCTTGTCATGGTCCACACCACCACACCCAGACAAACTATTACTACTTCTATTGTGACTATTATCAGTGTTACTATTCATATTCATTATTATTATTATTATGATCACTCTTCTTATCGTTATGATATCATTGTGTTGTTCTACTGAATGCTGAATTGAGGGTGGATTTGTTCTCCCTCCTTTGAAAGGTACTTTATTTGCCCCATTGGATGTCTTGTATTACTGTCTGTTCATGTATTCAGTGGCCTTGCTGTGTTAGTGTAATAACCTCCTCAGATGTTAGATGTGCAATTGAGTTGGAGTGCTCAGCACAATGGTGCATGGCTATATCCATCGGTGTGCTTCAATGGCTCACTAAGACTCTGGAGATTCATACCCAAACTCTCACTCCTGGACGTAATGTGAGAGAATTCAGACGGTCATTACCTTTTCCCCTGAGCCAATTATTTTTTATTTCTTTTTTTTAAACACTAAATGTTTTGGGAAGTATCCACATTGTGGTGACAGTAGAGACTGGAGAGAGGTGCTATGAAGAGGGCCTGGATCGGATGGGTGTCTGTGCTCGTGCAAGAGACCATGCAGACATTTCTGGATCCTCAATCGCATATCTCATGTTGTCCCTGCTACTTGTTGTAAATCCATCCATGGCTAGTGTCTTACCACATACAATCCTACTGTAAGGTGGCACATACACTCTGGTAAAGCTCATCTCTACTCTCCAGCAATACGGTTGAGTTAATGCCACCCTGTAAATACAGTAGCTCAGGTATAAATCCAACTCGCCTGTCTGTGAAAAGGCACTGTACTAACCTTTGTTGTGAGGAAAATGACCAGACCTGTGTTAGAGACTGAGATGCTGCTTTAATCTAGAAGTTGTCTTTGGAGACGTTATCTGACATGGGTCGTTAATTTAAAGCTTTCCGCTGTTCTTTATCACAGATTGTTTACTGTACAACACTGATATGAATGTGAACGTTTTCAAATAGTTTTTGTTCATGCTTTGACTAGACACCGCACATGCTATTGTTTTGAAAATGCCATTTGTTTAAACTGGATTTTTTTTTATGTAGCTGGGAGTTTGAAACGATATGCTTTGATTATGTTTGCCGGTCTAAGAATTAACTTTTGATTTTAGTTTAAATGAGTAACTTAAGGTGTATTTCTCATCTTGATTTGTGATGTTTTACTAGGTGTCTCAAATGTTTCCCATGCCTTTTACATCTTAACATTTTAACATGAGTTTTAACATTAGTGCCAGCTGCATATTTCTTTTAGAAGATGTCATCATTTTGTTTTATTCAATGGCACTTTCTAGATTTTTTTTGGGGTCTGCAGCAGTGCACATAGACATAGGCGATACATTTAGAGATCATTTTATTTAGCTAATTAGTCTTTTTTAATGTCAGTAAAATGGCCACCATTTTTATTAACCTGCCATTAGTAAGATTAAATTGAGTCACAATCCAGTGCAGGTACTGGATATTTAGACTGCATGTCCTGAGCTATAGAATATTTTTAACCAGAGGAACTGTCTGATGTTGCCATAGAAAGGGAATAAAACTATTGTTGAGAAAAGGGAAGTAAAAGAAATGTGGCCATTAAAATGCTTGATTTTAAAGTAGGTGTGACTGCCCTTCATGGATTTAGTTTTAGACCATTTACCAGCTTGAGATTATGTCAAATACAGGTAGCATAACACTATACTGGTTTTATTTGTAAACCCAACACTTTTAAAATATGATTGACTTTAGAATTGAAAATTAGCCATGATTAAATCACTCAACTCTTATTCTATGATTTAGCAGCATATAATTGAATATTAAAGGGACAATGTGTAGGATTTGGTGCAGTGAGGATGGAAATACTTAATCTTTCAGTCAACAACTTATGAAAACTGCACAAACTGAATTTTGTTATTTAAAAATCTGAACAAGAGATTTTATTTTGCCATTTAAACAGGCCTTGCGATGAGGTCCTGACAAGTTGTGCTTCCACTGTGTTTGCATCAGTCTAGCTTTAATATAAATTGTGCATTTTAAGCTGGGCTTATGCATGTAATACAATACAGCATAACGTAGGGAATCATCCCATATACAGCTCTGGAAAAAAATAAGAAACTACTGCAAAATCAGATTCTCTGGTTTTATTATTGATAGGTATGTGGGTAAAATTAACATTTTTGTTTTATTCCATACAATACTGACAACATTTCTCCCAAATTCCAAATAAAACTATAATCATTCAGAGAAATTATTTGCAGAAAAAGACAACTGGTCAAAATATTTTTCTAAATCCACTGTTGTCTCGGAACAGTTCAGGAAGTAATATTTGGTGGAATAACACTGATGTTCAATCACAACTTTTGTGTCTTTGCATGTTTTTCACCAGTCTTTCATATTGATGTTGAGTGACTATGCCACTCCTAGCGCTAAAAATCAAACACCTCACATTTGATGGCTTGTGACTACCCATCTTCCTTTTGATCACATTCCAGAGGTTTTCAATTAGGTTTTGGTCTGGAGATTGGGCTGGTCATGACAGGGATTTGATCTGGTGGTCCTCCACACCTTGACTAACCTGGCTGTGTGGCATGGAGCATTGTGCTGAGGTAAAAACCAATCCTCAGAGTTGGGGAACATTATCAGAGCAGAAGCACTCCAGATCATTACTGATCCTCCATAACATTTTAAAATGGGTGCAAGACGCTGTGCTTTTTATGCCTCTAGGTCTCCGGTCTAACCATTAGACGACCAGGTGTTGGACAAAGCTGAAAATTTGACTCATTAAAGAACATTCCCTTACTTGAGTCCTCTAAAGTCCAATCTCGATGGCCTTTTGCAGATCTCAGCCTGGCTCTTTGCTTCTCATTGATTGGCTTTTTTTTAGCTGTGCACAACTTCAGCCCTGCCCCTAGGAGCTTGTTTTGAACTGTCCTCTGCCCACTCTACCCCAGCTGCCATTCTTATTGTAGGTCATTTGGTGTCCAACAGTTGTTGAGTGACATTCGCATGAGTTGGCAGTCATCCCGGTCAGTGGGGAGTTGTTTTTGCCCTCTGCCGGTCTGTAGCGTTTTTGTCCCCAATGTCTGCTGCTTGACCTTGTTCTTATAAACCACTCTCTAAATTTTTAAGGGGGAAGGCAAACTTGTGCTCACTGTATGCCTCTGCCAGTAAAGCTAGAGTTGAACCCTTTTCCTCACTCAAACTGTTCCAATCCAACAGTTTTTTTGATGGTTAACAGTTTTAAAAATCCATTTACTTCTAAGGTACTGCTAGCTTTGTTTTTTCCATCTAGCTGTTCCTATTGCAAGAGGATAGTGATGCCCGCAGTAGTGGTTGTTATTATTTTACTTGTTAGATAAGATTTGGTTCAGGTAATCACCTTATCAGGAACCTCATTCAGTTAAAGATGGAATTCAACACACACTGGAATGGCTGCTATATGTAGAGATGCTGATTTAAGAAAGAAATTGCAGTAGTCTTAAATTTCTTCATAGCTGTATATTGTTTTCAGATTTATTTTTATATATTAAAGACACATTTTTACAGTGTTTGTAAGCTGGTCACTGAAAGAGGAAGTAGTAAAATGTTTATGGCTCAAAGTTCTACCAATGGCATTTTTCTAATTTGTTTGTTTTTAATCTAAATAGATACTATTGGTCCTGTATATTGGGCCAACCTAGGGCAAAAATAAGAATGTATGTATATTAATAGGATATTTGGCTACAGTATTGCCTTTTCCTACCAATCTCTACAGCAGGGTTCATCAACTCTGGTCCTGGAAGGCTGAAAAACTTCAGATTGTTGTTCTCTCTTTCTAATAAGGGACTGGTTAATATCTGGGAAAGCAGGTGATTGCAATTAACTACTAGGTAAAATAAATCTGAAGTGTTTCAGCCCTCCAGGACTGGAGTTGATAAACCCTGCTCTACAGCTTTTGACCCAGAAAGTATACTGTGAAAAAGAGCTGCACAGACACGAGGGTATGGACAACCTACCTCCATTCTATGCCAATATCTTCCTATTTATTGACATCATCAAACAAAGTCATATCGGCTCTGGTAGTTTTTTATGCCCCAACTCAGACATTTGTTTTAACATTTTACAGTATAAGTAATACTCAGAAGTATTGATAATAGCTTTTTTTGGTAGCTGTTTGGGTAGGAGTAATTTCAGTCTGTGTGGGTAGGGTGGTACGTTTGGCAATCTTAATTATTTCTCAGGCTGAGGTAACTTACAATCAATGGCTGGGCTACAATCAAGGTTTTTACATTATAAGCCCTCGACAGAATCCCTATCGAACCCAATGCAGTCGATTGCTTTGTGATGGTCGAACTCACAATAAATGTAGGCACATAAATAGATTTATATCTATGGGCACAGGTCTATAGCTGGTATCTGCAAAGTGACATTTACCTACTATATTTTTGTGCCAGCCAACCTTTAGTGTAGCCTGTTAGCTGATCTGATCACTAAGCTCTGTTGCTTGGGTGAGTACACACGGATGTGATAATGTTGGGGCTGTCTACTTTGCTATTGAAGTCCAGCCAATGACTATTCAGCTGGGTAAGTATGGGCTCTAAACCATCAACCAATCCGGTCTGTGGGCATCTGGAAAACAATAAAAAAATCAGTACACAGACTGAGCTTTTTATAGGCCAAGGAAAGCTAATGGCAATTAATTACGAATAATTATATTTGACTTGTATTTTCCAGTCTTATTGGACAAAGTAGTGAAATGAATATCTAAGACTGAAGGTACTGTAGGCAACTTGGACTGTTTGCAAAGTAGTTTGCCAGATATCATATTTTCATTAATTTGCCTGACAGCTCTGACAAAATCTTAGCCTTAATCCTTATTCTGTGTATATAGATACTGTAAATTGCAATCAGGGCTTATTTTCCCCTAAAGGGAAATTGATCACTAGAGACTACAAATGTAAGTGGGATTACTAGTTTCTGAATTGTACAGCCTTGTTAACTTGAAATTCAGGACCAGCCTTGGTAAATAAATGCATCTAAAATCTGTATGTGTTTTAAGATTTTGCATCACTGTTGATTTGCATCCCTTGCCTACACATGACAAAAATACCATCCATTTTAATAAATAAAATGATTTTTTTCCCATTTTTGAAATATATATTTTTTAGTACACCAGTAGACCACAAAATGTCCTGGAAATCTATGAGAAGGTTGAACGGGACAAATAATATTTATTAATATTATTTGTATTATTGAGTAACACACCTTTTCTAGAAAAATGTAACATGTATGCCTGTATCGATTTGCATAACATAAAATGCCAGGTATTTCAAATGTAACCTGGATTAGGCTGTTTTTATTTTATGAAGTCAGAAGGTATGGGAGAATGGGAATAATGGAACAGAATAGTTTCAACACTTGGTAGAATCATCGGATTCACTATGCTCATGCTGGGTTTAGTCCCTCGTGTTAAAAAGCAAGCCCCTGTGATAAACTGCATATTCTGACAGAAATCTGATTTGAGATGAGAAAGTAATTATTAGTTTTTTAGTACTGCTCAGATAAATTGCTTGGTGTTCTAAGACATTTGCACTGTAAGGTAAATCGCTACAATCAAATTAAATAGTTAAAAATCAAATTATTTTATTAAAAACATCTACAATACTGGTGATTGTGGAAATGCAACCAACTATGAAGAAAAACTTAGGGGAGAGGGAGAATAACTAGGGGGGGGTAAATGTAGGCTACACCAGTTGTTCCCAACCCGCTCATCGGGCTGCCCCAGACAGACCATGTTTTTGTTTTAACCCTAAAATGGCACACCTGATTAAATTAGTCAGAGGCTTAATGGGTAGTTGACTAATTGAACCAGTTGTGTCATTTCAGGGTGAAAACAAAAATATGGCCTATCTGGGGTGCCCCGAGTAGAGGGTTGGGTACCACTGGGCTACCACAGTACAATCAAGCAGGCTTTATTCTCTTTAGTGATAACATCAATCCTGGTTTTGATTCTCATTATCCAGCGATATCCTTCTGGTTATTTCTCTCACTATCCAGCGATATCCTTCTGGTTATTGTTCTCACCATAGAAATGGAATGATTTAATTTCTATGATTCTCACTATCCAGCAAAATCAATTATTATTCTCACTATCCAGTGATATCTTTCTAGTTATGTTTCTAGAAGTGGGCAGAGGGGTCCTGGGATAGATGGAACAGCTTTTCTGCTGAATCAAGTGTAACTTAATGGAAGAGGACTTCCAGAGGAGTTTTGAACAGAGAATTTTTTTGACTACTTCACAATCCTACAATTCTGTGTCTAATTAATTTTGAGGTGAAATGGCTGCAGTTGAGATTCATTAATGTGCTGACATAATGATTTGCATGTGCAAAACAGATTTGTATTTGTAAACGGCAATGTGCAAGTGTGTAAGTGATAATTTGCGATAGGCTACTTCAAAATTAATATTTGGAAAAAAATAATCACATCTGTACACAAGCGCATTTCATTTTCACAAGCTCAGTGATTTGGCGCACTACCATGACAAAAAGATTTGCAGAGGTGTAAACAGCGATTTTCAAGCAAAAAGAGACTTTGTATATCGTCACCTTCCTAAAATAATCGCCAAATCATCTCCTCAGGGTGCTGGCCACCTTTGGTAAAATTGCCTACATCCTCAGTTGAACAGGTAATGTGATACTACAACATTCTAGAACTGCCTAAGTCAAGAGTGGTTGAATTTGGTTCAGTTATTTGTGTTTTCTGAAAAACCTGAAAAAATTACTTTTTATTTTAGGAAGGTGACGATTTTAGGAAGGTGACGATATGGAGATTTGGGGGGGGTGAGAGAGAGAGAGATGGAAGGCGGAACCTAATAATTCTAACCAATCAGATGATGTTATCATTCACAATCTTGACGCCTGACTTGACAGACATGACTTCTGAAATCTGATTCGCTTATGGCCGCGGCTCACTGCAGTGATTGCTAGCGATTTCAGGGTTTGCGACCATAGACCGTATACATCACTGGATATACCATGGATGTATGGGATATACAGAGTTATTAAACTAGACATGATGAACGTGCAGTGTTGCTACCGGTTGCTATGACAACACAAACAAACTGTTGCTAGTGCGCATGTCCATTGGGCCATTGGTACTGGTTGCTACGACAAAACAAACAAATTGTTGCTAGTGCGCATGTCTTCTGGGCCACACAACGCAGAAGATCCAGGTATTTTGGAGCTCCGTGTTTGCTTCATACACTTTGGAGCAACTTTAATTGGAATGAATGGAGCTTCGTGCCGAAGGCGCCATCCAGTTCTCTTAATACATCCATGGACGTAACATGTTTGACATCACCCATTGGTTTGTGAAGGTCTGATTTGAGCAATGACAGTATACAAGATGGACCGAGCTAAGCCATTCTACGGAGATCAAGTGAACCGTACTGCGCAGCCTCAAGCTGAGCATCATGACATTGATGTGACGTGAGCAACGTCTCTGAAAGTTATAATTCTTATCTTAGCCGTGCCGAGAGAAATCTGAATCATTCCGAATCTTGACTCTTGTAAAGGAAAGCATTAGTAGGAGTTGTCCATGAGCGTAGGAGCAGGAGCAACTTTTAGTAAGTATTCTGATTTAATAATTTTGTTATTTGGACTGTATGACTCCATGTCCCCCCTGTTGACTGCGAGCTTCTCCTGGATAATACTACTGTCCAACAGTAAGTCGCGTGGTTATGACACAATAGTTTGCATATTTTCACAAAAACGGCTACGGGGCAGTAAGATACAAGGTAATGGAGCTTTTTATACATTGTCCTGTTTCTTTAGAAACAAACAATGGACAAATAGTCTTTAAATGCTTCGGTTGTAAATTTATTCGCTGTCAAAGTGATTTCTAAAATGAATGGAATGCTAACGTAAGGTGGTAGGCAGCTAGCATCAGAATCCAAGTTAGCATCAACTTCCGAGTCTAAGCCTTCCCCCTTGGATTTTGAGTCATTGAATTTGCCGTTACGGGGCACCTCTAAATCTGAGGTAATGGTTCTCCGCAGGATACCGATGGAGTGCCTACTCCAGGTAGGGAATGAGCCCTTACCCCAAGTGAAGGAGTTCAAATACCTTGGGGTCTTGTTCGCGAGTGAGGGACAATGGAGCGGGAGATTCCCCCCATTGCCCTGTGTGACTCACCATCTGGTAACCTGCAGCCACCGCCTAGGACAAGGCCAGCTGCAGCACATCCAGAAATGGTGATTGGATTCAATCTGCCTCTGTTACGAGACCTACATGCCTCCAGATCTTGGACGAGAGCAGCAAAGATTGTGGCCAATCTAATATTTCACAATTACAATAAAATGTAATTGTCAAGAAAGTTAATGATGATCAAGACATGGTGGAATATTGTTTATGGTATAGAAATTAAATTGAATATAAGAAATTTAATTAAACAAGGTTTTCATCATTAACGAGAAACATTTTACATTCAGTATTTTATGGAAATGATAAATGAGCCCCATTTAACACACATTGATGCCAGTCATACATACCTCATGAGGGAGGTTTACTATGTGTATATGAGTAAACGTAAGTCTTGCATTTGATGTGTACTGTGTTTTGTTTGTCCTGGACTGGCTGATCCTGTGGCTAGCTGCTGACTGCCTGTTCTTGGGGCTCGCTTCTGACAGGTTCATCCTGGCACTGTCCTTGATTGGTTGGTCATTGGGTTGGCTGTTGACTGGCTGGTCTTAGGGCTGGCTGCTGACTGGCTCATCCTGAAACTTGCTGCTGACTGGCTGGTCCTGGGAATGGCTGCTCACTGGCTAGTCCTGGGACTGGCTGCTGACTGATTAGTCCTGGGACTGCCAGTTGACTAGCTGGTACTAGGGCTGGCTGCTGACTGGCTGGTCCTGGGGCTGGCTTTTGATGGGCTGGTCCTGACTGTCTGATCTCATCCCATTTTATTAACTTACTGTTACTCTCCAATTCGACAGAGACATGAATGCTCATGTTCAGAACATTTTTCATCTTCCAAAGTGACGATGAAAGACACTCCTTCCACATTAGCTTTGCAGTCTTCAAAAAACATTTCTATGTTCTAAAGAGAATATTTTTATATTCTAAAGAGAATATTTTTGCCATACTGATTGATTGTGGTGAGGAGCCACATACACAAATCTGTTTATTTGTTGTATTTCCAATTTACAGCTGACCGTAGAGTGTCACTATGCCCAAAAGCATTTCTTAAGATATCATGAGGTTAGTTATTAACTGCTCTCAGATCTCCTGTGCACACACGAGGGGCCTCATTTATCAAGAAGTGTTCCCATAACGACTGAATGTGCCAGGGTTCCCTTGGTATTTATATTTTATATATATATGTATATATACCGAGAGGGTGGAGAGTGTGGGAAGAGTATGGGAGCAGACAGGTATTTGAAATGTAACAATGCTATGACAGATTAATTCTGTGTAATTGCTCACACTAGAGGGTGAATACTATGGGAAAAGCAGGACCAGGTAAGTTCTCAGTTGTGTGTGCGTGTGTGTGTGCGTGTGTACTTTTTCTTTTATTAAACATTGAAAATGTGTCTCAAAGACCCGAACATCACACAAGGGTTATATATATATCTGTTCATATATGGTAAATTATCTGTTTACATTCTGCTCATATCCTGCACATTAAAAGTAAATGAAATGTAAATTTCTGTGATTTACGTACAAAAACAGACATACACCAACAGACCAGAAAAAATTATACTTGTTTGGTAAAACTTACTTGTAATAAGTCTCTTTCTGATTCTGATTTATGTTAGATTATAATTGCAACTATCACTATTATTTTTAATAATATTGAAATTATCTTAACAGTGTGGCTGGTGTGAACATAGACTGAGAAATGCACTCATATAATGTGTTTTTCTGTGTATTTTTATTCTGTCCCTTTAAGTCCTGTGGCATTTTTCTTGAGTTTGGCCATTACTATGATGGGGTTTAGGTTAGGTTATGCTGGTATCTTGTAGATCTGATTATCAAATACTTACAGCTGTGTTCAATTAACTTAGGGATTAGTGCTATATAAATGGTGGACAAACAAGAGGAAGGTGTCAGGCAGTGATTTATGTTGAAGAACTGTTGCTGTGGGTTACAAACATCCAGAAGGTATATTATTTATGTATGTTGTGAAAAGAGTGCAGTTTTGTTTGAAACTTTATGCGTATGCTGTTTATGTATATGTATTGACTACATCCATGCCGCGTCCACAGGGCTTTCTGCTACACCTCACCAATGTGGCCGTATGGGGAATACTTCCAGCTGGCAGAAACCTGTTGGGGCTGTAGGTGGAACAAGGAAGTTCCACCTGCCACGGGCCCCTTTGCCAACATTGAGGTGATGCTGCCCCTCTTACAACAAGCCCTGGCTGATGAGGAGGAGGAGCAGCATTACCTGCAGGAGGCCCCTGCTCAGTCCCTGCTCAGCCGCGCTCTACTCCAGGCCCTGCTTAGCCGGCTCTGGAGCTCCCAGCTGCCTTGGACCTTGAGTTCATTTATTTGCCTCCACCACTGGAGTTCAGGGATGCAGTGCTGGAGTCGTCAGGACCCCCCTCTGAACTGGAGTCGTCAGGACCCCCCTCTGAACTGGAGTCGTCAGGACCCCCCTCTGAACTGGAGTCGTCAGGACCCCCCTCTGAACTGGAGTCGTCAGGACCCCCCTCTGAACTGGAGTCGTCAGGATCCCCCTCTGAACTGGAGTCGTCAGGGTCCCCCTCTGAACTGGAGTCGTCAGGACCCCCCTCTGAACTGGAGTCGTCAGGACCCCCCTCTGAACTGGAGTCGTCAGGGTCCCCCTCTATGCTGGAGTCGTCAGGGACCTCCTCAGCGCTGCTGTCTCCGTGTCTTACCCCAGCGCTGGAGTGTCCTGTCAACACCACTGCTGGGATCTGTCTAGCTGCCAGCAAAACCCCAAGCTATCATCCTGGGTTGGCTGCATGGCCGGCAAAGACCTCCGGCAGAACCTCCACCTGGGTGAGTGCTTTGGGGGGGACCTGACAGTGGGTGTTGTTTGATGGGTTCGTCCCTCCCACCCTTCCCTTGTGTCTTCTGGCCGTCTAAGAGTGGCGGCCTTTGGGGGGGTTCCGTCACGTCCAGCCAGTGTGGCTGTCGTGAACATAGACTGAGAAATTGATTCATTAAATATGTTTTTGTTCTGTCCCTTGTCGCAGACAGGCCTGATCTGAGTCTCTATTTATTGATCAACCCTGTAATTAACCAGATAGAGTCAGATCATTACACAACTGCAGTTTATTAAACTAATCTGCGATCCTGTTACAGAATTCAGCCACTAGATGTCCTCAGCAGCCTATCTCAGCCCCTGTCTGTCTCAGAACAAGTAGTCACACACACAGAACCCTCCTCCACACGTCAATCTGTCTTTTTGAAATTTTGGAAGAAAAGTGCACGCAACCTCTCGCTCCTTCCCTACTAGCTCAGTATATAAATCCTTTATTGGTAGAGACTTTTTTAATAATTAATAAATCTAACACCTTTGTGTATTACCTTATTTCTTTGAATGATACATATAATTCTTAGCAAAGATACAGAGAACGACAAATCGTAGCTGTGGCTTGGTCTACTAATTTGTGATAAAAAACAAATACACAGCTGACTGGCTGTGGTTATTTGAATTTGGGTCTTATTTTTATTAACTATTGATCAGACAGAAATTAAGCTCCTTGACCCTCGCAAGTGTAATTGATTAATGCTCTGTGCCCTTTTATAGAAACACACTTAAAATCAGAATATGATTTTACACAAGAAATTATAGATTTTATTAAAACATATAGAAAATGATTGTCGTCACCATATTCTCAATAATGATTGAACATATCCTTCCCAATAAACCACATTCATGATCCCAATGCATCACTTTAATAGCCACAACTTTGAATTTAATTCTTCACACATTTGTAAACATATCCCAATGCTAGAACAATAGTCCACATTTAACAACCAAACATTATAGTGAATCAGTATAACTTTCAGAACAGTTTAGGATGAACACCTGGAACAGAAGTAAGGCAGTCGAAGAGTATGTCATAAAATTCCTTAATTACCTGTCGTAAAGTAAGGACCCCTTTTGTTTTTTATTCAGGCAGAGACTCTCAACCAGAAAACTAGTTTAAACTGGTTTGAAATACAGGCCTTACCTGAAAAACAGAACAACACCAAAAATGAAACAACTTGCTTTTCCAAAAATACTAGGGATTTCAGGCATGTAAAACCAATTTAATCAATGCATTTATTCAATACATGAATTGTTGATATTAACAGATGTTGAACATTCTTGGCTAGAGATGGATGGTGATATAATCACTTCAAAGTTCATCTATTTTCATACTATCTGTAAAAGCAAATCAATATGCCCACAATCCGATGTGACATACACAAACTCTCCAGGGGCCTCATTTATAAAACTTTGCGGTGGATTTGCGTCAGAAGTGGCGTACGGACGAAATATAGGACGTGCGTACGCAAAGTAATATTTAGATGTATAAAACCGTGCGCACGCACGTCCTACGCCATTTTCCCTTTATAAATCACAATCAACTCTAAATGTGGCGCAGCTTTTGCGGCTGCATGTCACACCCATAATTGCTCGTAAATAGTCAGTGAAACGCCCTAAAATTAATATTCATTGTTTGAGAAATCATGGCAAACAAAGAGAGGAAAACCAAAAAAAGAAACTTCACTCAATGTGAAGTAGAAATTAATGTTGGCGAGGTGTAAAAGAGGAGGAAAATGTTGTTTGAAGGGCACAGTGTGGCCATTACTAATGCCATAAAGGCGTTGGAGTGGCAAAAGTTTGCAAACACTATGATGTAGCCTGAGAGTCGGACCATGGCCGAAATATAAAAAAGTGGTTAGACATCAAAGTTGATGCCAAGAAGTGTCTAGCGCTTTATTGCGAAAGTCTGCCATGGTTGGGGGAAGATTAGTTAAATTAGTGAGCAACATGTCTGCATCACAAATTATTTGGACATTGATGGAATGAAAATGCTTTCAATTAATGACAGCATTTCTTTCTCATTCGATGCCTTCATTCGGTGCCCACGAGTGCAGTCAATAGCACTGAATACGTTTGGGAAACCGGACATATAGCTGCAAATTGTGCTTTTGTGTTTGCCTGTTCACCTGGGGTGTACGGAAACTTCATGTAGGCTAATTATGCAACAAGCCTATAATTATACCTAACACGTCTGGCATAACCCGGCTAAGGATTGGCTGAGATATCCCTGACCTGTCAGCCAATTCCATCTGGAAAGTGCCAGTCGCCAGAAATCCTGTCATTATGAAAGGCGCCACTAAATAAAATGCACTATTAAGCTATTATTAATATTATCTTCTAACAACGCAAGATCAGCCATTGTGCGTCAATATGCATTGGGATGGAATGTCTTTTTATAACCATCCATTTGACTGTATTTGATAATCTACAGATGTCGGTATTAATCTAATTGTAAATGGGAAATAGTTCTGCGTAAATTGAATTTTTTGCAACTTTCAAAATGGTTAAGACATGCGTTACGATGGAACACATTTAAAAATGAAACGAACTAAACACATATAAATGAACATTATGATTCTGTACCTGATGACGACATGTATTATGAAAACTACTTTACCCAATGGACAATAACGACTATCTATCTATCTATCTATCTATCTATCTATCTATCTATCTATCTATCTATATCATAATATATTTGTCTTTCTGCTCTGCCAGACAGAGACATCGACAATAATATCAGTTTTAAACATGATTTTGTTCTGTTTACCGTATTATTTATGAGGATGAATTACATAACATGCCAATATAATTACAGAACATATTTGAATGTTCTTTTTGCAAATGTGTCTTTATTTGCATTTACCTTGGCTACAATCTTGTTTTATTTTATGTGTATTTCACCAAAGACTGTTGATTGTGAGAATGGTTTTGTGAAATGTTCATATTATTAATGAGAGGCAGTCCTTCGATTTCGTTTAGCTACACAACGGTCTGCAGTTTCAGACAGCTTCACGTGTTTCACCCATCTGCCGTCAGTGTTGCCATTTCTTATTTCACCCGTTTTTGTGCCCACGCATGGGTCAGAGTTTCCGTGAAGGACCGCAAATTTTCCAGTCAAGTTTGCTTTTAAAAATTCCAATTATTGCGTAGAGAGCGGCGTACGCCTTCTTTTGTGCATACGCCACGTTTATAAATGAGGCCCCAGAACCCAGATATAAAGAGAAGTCATGCAACTCTACAATTCTGAGAACCCCAAGTGCACACTGTCACAACTGGAAATGTCTCCAAAGATTTTCAATTACCAATTACTTGAATGACTTTAACAAGTCTTTTATACCAATTTTAGATTTATTTACATCAGTCCATCTCAGTCAAGTATGCTATAATAAAATTAGAATAACTGGTGAAGGCAGGTCATCTTAAGATTCTTGTTTCTATCAAAAAGTCTAGTATCTCAGTGAGTTAATAATCCTTTCAGGCCCGGGGCTCAGATGGATATCCCGCTTGGATCCCACAAAGCTTATTGGCCATCCAGAATCTTTCATCACCAAGTATCTAATACTTAGATTTTTTGAATGACTAAAATAGTCATAAGATTAAATTGCAAACACTTTCAAATTTCAAATTTAAAAATAATAATGCCTTTTCACTCACCCAAGCAATTTGTTCTCTGGTCTGTTAAATACTAAGTAAAAATTGTCAGTTGTTGCATTCACCCAGGCTGAGCCCCTCCTTCCAAATAATATTAATGACTCAATAAATATTTTGGCCACTTCCAGTGGGGGTTCTTCCACCAAACCATCTCATTTAGTGTACAAGACTCCCTAGAGGAATGCCTATGCCTTTAAAACATTTCAAACATTTACTTTGCTGAAATAAAAAAACGGAACTGAATAATACCATACATATTCAAATCAACAGCCTTCACACAGTATAATGCTGTTTTCTAAAACATTAATCTACAACCCACTTTTAACCAAAAAATGCATGTAACACAATTTCCACACATTTCTACATTCTATCAAATAATAAAAACAAAATAATACAAAAATAAGAAATATCAATAGCATAAACCAAACCCAACTCTATTCTATATTGATTAGTTCTAATAACCTATCACCAATGTAACCTTTTCAGATTAATCATAGTATTCTCCAAAAACATAATTATACTTTTAATCCTGTAATACCTGGTGGTTTTGTGTCAAAACTGTTGGTTTTGTCCATCAGATAAGGACCTGCTATATTTTCCCCCCTAGTCAGGGAGGCAGGTGTCCAGTGTCGTTCTACAGCACCCTCTGCTGGATGTTTGTCGGTGTTGTCCTTGCACAGTTGTTTCTTCCATCTTGTCAAACTGGTCCAGATGAGATTTATTTGTTTAATCCATGTCCAGTTAACATTTTCCTTTAGTAATCTCGCTGCAATTCGCAACACCTTCAAGTCCTGTTGCACCTTTCTCTAGTTTGGCCATTACTAGGATAGGGTTAAAGTTAGGGTAGTCTGGTATCTTGTAGATCTGATAATCAAATACTTACAGCCGTGTTAAATTAAGTTAGGGATTAGTGCTATATAAATGGTGGCCAAACTAGAGGAAGATGTCGGGCATTGATTTCTGTTGAAGAATTGTTGCTGTAAGTTACAAACGTCCAGAAGGTATATTATTTATGTATGTTGTGAATAGAGTGCAGTTTTGTTTGAGTCTTTATGCGTACGCTCTTTATGTATATTTATTCCCCGCGTCCACGCCACGTTAAAGCGTGAGTATCTAAATATATATTTACTGTTGTGCTGCTCACAACTGATGTTCACCTGCAACTACATATCATTTGTATCTTGCCTGGACTCATCACTCCAGCCTGGACTCATCACTCCATTAAATATCTGTTTGTCTACCATCTACCTTGTCTTGGTATCCCTTCTTATCCACAACACACCTAATTTGTGACTATTGTTTTTATTTATAACTCTTGCTACTGAAATTTAAAATGTTGTAATCTGTTAAATATTCATAGCTAAAACAGTACTAACAAAAAACATATACACTGTTGCTTTCTATCACCTGCAGGTGGCACAGGATAGCCATGATAATACAATATAAACACAAATTTCAGTGTGTGATGCCAATGTCCCTGTGAACAGAACTATCTGCATAGTTGTGTTTAGTTTGAATGAAACATGTGGCTGTCCTGTCTGAACAATTGAAAAGTTGTTTGAGGTTTCTAAGTAATTTAACGAAAAAGCTAATGAATATTGTATTAAATAAAAAATCTAAACTTTTTTTGAAATTCCGAAGGCTTTGCCACATGGGGGTGTTCTATGTGAACAATTGAAAAGTGGAATGATGCTTTTAATCCAGATAGTAAAAAATCCAGAAATATGTACCAATGAAAAACATTGGTCAAACATAAACAACACATGTTAAAGAATGTATGAGAACCACTATGACAATGACTGAATCCAAAGTAGGTCATTTAAGTGATAACATTAAAGTGTGGGTAAAAGTGCCATGTAATTTATTAAAAGAAATACACATTATTACAAAACTAATACACACTATTGCACACTATTATACACTATTACACACTATTATACACTCACCTAAAGGATTATTAGGAACACCGTACTAATACTGTGTTTGACCCCCTTTCACCTTCAGAACTGCCCTAAATCTATGTGGCATTGATTCAACAAGGTGCTGGAAGCATTCTTGAGAAATGTTGGCCCATATTGATAGGATCGCATCTTGCAGTTGATGGAGATTTGTGGGATGCACATCTAGGGCACGAAGCTCTCGTTCCACCGCATCCCAAAATGCTCTATTGGGTTGAGATCTGGTTACTGTGGGGGCCATTATAGTACAGTGAACTCATTTTCATGTTAAAGAAACCAATTTGAAATGATTCAAGCTTTGTGACATGGTGCATTATCCTGCTGGAAGTAGCCAACAGAGGATGGGTACATGGTGGCCATAAAGGGATGGACATGGTCAGAAACAATGCTCAGGTAGGCAATGGAATATAAACGATGCCCAATTGGCACTAAGGGGCCTAAAGTGTGCCAAGAAAACATTCCCCAAACCATTACACCACCACCACCAGCCTGCACAGTGGTAAAAAGGCATGATGGATCCATGTTCTCATTCTGTTTATGCCTAATTCTGACTCTACCATATGAATGTCTCAACAGAAATTGAGACTCATCAGACCAGGCAACATTTTTCCAGTCTTCAACTGTCCAATTTTTGTGAGCTCTGGCAAATTGTAGCCTCTTTTTCCTATTTGTAGTGGAGATGAGTGGTACCCGGTGGGGTCTTCTGCCCATCTGTCTCAAGGATGTGCGTGTTGTGGCTTCACAAATGCTTTGCTGCATACCTCGGTTTAAACAAGTGTTTATTTCAGTCAAAGTTGCCCTTCTATCAGCTTGAAACAAAATTGCTTAAATCACCTTTCTTTCCCATTCTGAGATTCAGTTTGGAGTTCAGGAGATTGTCTTGACCAGGACCACACCCCTAAATGCATTTAAGCAACTGCCATGTGATTGGTTGAGTAGATAATTGCATTAAGGAGAAATTGAACGGGTGTTCCTAATAATCCTTTAGGTGAGTGTACATTATTACAACACTAATACAGTGTTGGAGTATGGATTATTGAGTGGAGTGGGTGGAGTAACTGTATGGTGTGATTGGAGTAGGCGGACAGTCATGGGAGTCATAGAACAGTGTCTGACTGTCCCGGGACACTCCTGGACACTACTAACAGGACAGGACAGTTTATACTGCCACTGCTCCTCAGTTTGCCACCAGCGCTTTTCATCAAGCTTTTATTTTTTAATTTTTAATTTTTATTTATTTTTTATTTAACCTTTATTTAACCAGGTGGGCACGTTGAGAACAATTTCTCATTTAAAACGGCGACCTGGCCAAGATAAAGCAAAAAGGTGCAAGTACAGACATAGTTACACATAAATACAAATACACAAGAATTACACAGATTGTAGAGTAAGGAAGAAAGATAGAAAATACAGTCAAAATTGAAAGAGGTAGATGTAAGTAAATGTACAATTAGTGCAAAGAAATCAAGATTTAGAGGTAGATCAAATTAGTATACTG